>NW_015149072.1:513635-529920 GCF_001465965.1 Polistes dominula | reverse complement strand
AAAATTGATAAAGAACAACAAGTAACAAAAATTATTTGACAAATTGAGGTTAGGAAGTAAATAAAAACTCCTCATAAAAGTTAGATATATAATTACAAGATAAATAGAATTTACACAAACAAAATGTTCAAAACTGATAAAGAAGAACAAGTAACAAAAATTAGTTGACAAATTGAGGTTAGGAAGACGAACCTTCGAAATTTTCTAGCATTGATTTAACATCGTCCTTCAATCGTGTTGTATATGATTTTAACAAGGCTTCTTTACTCTGTGGCAATGCACGTTGCGAAGACATTTTTTTGATCCAGTAATAAAAAATACACTTTTATTATTATAAACAATACTCTCTTAGTAAACTGGCGACGAATTCACGAGTGCATCATTAACTATGATGTTATTAAATGTGAACTTATCAACAACGTTAACAATTTAACGAAAAAAAGGAAATTAAATAATTCAATGTTATTAAGAAAAGTAATATGTGCAGATGGTGTAAGAGTATCGCGTTAAATTATAAACATAACTAACTCATAGCACGTGGGATTTTTCATGAGAGACCTCTACCGAAACTCTGCATTACCGACTGAGCTATATAATAATATACTAAAATGAATAAATTTTAAATCTACTGATTATTTGCTTACAATTTAATATAAAAAAAGGAAGTAACTTTTAAATGAGAAATTACAGTATGATTTATTTTGTTGTAACTTTCTTATCGATTTTAACTTGAGAGTGAGAGAGAGAGAGAGAGAGGGTGAAAACTGTACGAGTAGGGACCCTATAGGAGGGATGCGCCATGTACATTGCTGGGGGATAGGAACTCATGTAGTCACGTGATTAAGCGCGAATGATTCAAACGATAAGTTATAGGTTAAGTTTGTATATTTATAATTGTAATTATTAAATGAGTAAATTAAACTTACACTTATAGAATACTACTAAATAAAACAAAACAATTTGAATATAAATATCACAATAAAAACTATAAGTATTCCAAACTTAAACTAACCACAGCCGTTAATACATACTAAAGATAAACATGGCTGCGCGATGCAACGGAAGCTGTACCCCCACATTTTCAGCCTAGCAATGTACATGGCGCGTCCCTCCTATAGGGTCCCTATGTACGAGCGTTCTTGAGAGCCACCCTTCATCCCCACTACAATTTTCAAGTCCCGGGATGGAATCAATATGAAAGCTCCCGCGAAACTTCCATCTTCCATTAAATGGACTTTAACTCGGACATTGAGATGGTCGTTAGCTCGATAAACATTTTATTCTTATGATAATGATCGTGTGTTCGCACAAAGTCATTTCTTGTCAATTTTTCAATTGATCGTATTGTGCGAGAACGTGGAAAAAAATAGTTGCCAAAAATATTTCTTCGAAAGGGGGTGACAAAAAAAAAGCCTTCTTCTTAATCGAGATCGAAACAGGGTTGTTTGGTGTAAAGAAAAGAATGAAGACTATAAAAAAAGTCCACCTTTCTAAGTCGCGTTCATTCAGCGTGTCGTAGGGATGATAATTTAAAAAAAAAAAAATACGAAAGGATAAATAATAAAAGGAAATTACAGCAATAAAATGTTGGTCCTAATCATTTCCGTTTTAATATTAACTAATACGTTCATAGATTCGTTAGAACCTCCTGATGAAAATGACAATGTCCTTCACATTGGTGGTATTTTCCCAATTAACGGAAAGGGTGGTTGGCAAGGTGGTCAGGTAAGTGAAAAATTTTTTTTTACAAATTTTAAATGCTTCTTTAATGTTATTCTATTTTAAAATTTTGTATTTTTAAATTAAGTATAATGATTTGTTAATGTATTCGTGATTAGGCTTGTAAACCAGCCGTAGATTTGGCATTGGATGATGTTAATCGAGAGAAGAATTTGTTACCTGGTTTCATTCTGAAATTGCATTCTAATGACAGCGAGGTAAGAATGAGATATATAGTTTATAATTAAATATACCTTTTGTTAATTTATTGTATTTTCTTTTCAGTGCGAACCTGGCCTTGGTGCGTCGGTAATGTACAATCTGCTGTATTACAAGCCCCAAAAACTAATGTTGTTAGCTGGATGTAGTACAGTTTGTACCACTGTTGCTGAAGCTGCGAAAATGTGGAATTTGGTTGTCGTAAGTAATTTATGTCTTCGAAATTTATGAAGAAAAATAATGAAATAAATTATTTGTGTGTTTAGCTATGTTATGGTGCTTCATCGCCAGCTCTGTCAGACAGAAATCGATTCCCAACTTTGTTCAGGACACATCCATCCGCCACCGTGCATAATCCTACGAGAATCAAACTTTTACAAAAATTTGGCTGGTCACGAGTCGCCATACTTCAGCAAGCCGAAGAAGTGTTCATTTCTGTCAGTTTATTTCTATTCTTCTTGAATTATTTTCTTTGATAATTATTTAATATTATATTATGACCTTTTGTTCAATAATGCAGACAGTAGAAGACCTAGAAGCACGGTGTAAAGAAGCAGGAATAGAAATAGTCACTCGTCAAAGCTTTCTCTCTGATCCTTCAGATGCTGTGAGAAATCTACGTAGACAAGATGCAAGAATAGTCGTTGGTCTTTTCTATGTTGTAGCTGCTAGGAGAGTACTATGCGAGTTATATCGTCATAATCTTTATGGGAAAAGTTATGTTTGGTTTTTCATCGGTTGGTATGAGGACAATTGGTTTGAGATGAATCTTGATAAAGAGAATATCGCTTGTACTAAAGAACAAATGAGACAAGCTGCTGAAGGCCATTTGACAACTGAGGCTCTTATGTGGAATCAAAATAATGATACAACTATCAGCGGTATGACGTCAGAAGATTTTAGGCTAAAATTGAATAAAATGTTGAAGGAAGATGGCTATGACATCGATAACAATCGGTATCCTGAAGGTTATCAGGAAGCTCCGCTTGCATATGATGCTGTTTGGTCTGTAGCGTTAGGTGAGCATGTCATGTTTCACCTTTGTTCATTTTTTATCTCATAAATGCAATTAATCGAGGATCACGTATTGTCATTTGTTTCTAAAGAATAATAATCTCAAAATGAAAGAAGCTAAAAGATATTCGAAGTCAAAAATTTTGTTACTAACTAGAAACACTTGTTATTATTGATTAGCATTTAACAAAACAATGGAGAAATTGAGTAAACTTGGCAAGAGCTTGAAGAACTTTACTTATACTGACAAGGAAATCGCCGATGAGATTTATTCGGCTATCAACTCGACGCAATTCCTCGGAGTTTCCGTATGTAAAAAATGTTCAAATGTATAGGGTGTATAAAAATGATGTGTCCGCTTCTTCCTTGGATATTTCTTCAATTCGTGATTCATTTTGATGAAAAATTGTCAAGGTCAGATTTTTTTAACCATCAATAATTCATCCTTGAAGTTGTGGCTGGCCACATTTAATGAAACACTCTCATATATATCATTACATTTATCTTCAATAATGTCTTGGGTCTTTTTTACAGGGATACGTAGCTTTTAGTTCGCAAGGTGACAGGATAGCATTGACACAGATTGAGCAAGTAATCGATGGGAAGTATGTTAAGTTAGGATACTATGATACGCAAAGTGACAATCTTACATGGCGAAACATGGAGCGTTGGATTGGTGGAAAAGTACCTCAAGATAGAACAATAGTAAGGACGATTCTAAGAACGGTATCACTGCCTTTATTTATATGTATGGGAACTATATCGTCTGTTGGAATCGTTATAGCGATTATATTGATTATTTTCAACATCTGGAATAGACATCGGAGGTGTGCAAGCATTTTTTCTTTGATAAGCAAAGCTATACAGTAAGACCCCACTTAACGCGGGAGATACGTTCCAACGAACAGCGTTAAACGTGGCAACCTAACACGTACATATCTTTATGTACCTAGTAACGTTGATGACAGCTAATAAATCAACTGTGACGCAGGAAAGATGCGTTCGTATTGTGACTACACAAAAAAACAAAAGAACACACGAACAAAAGAGCGTTGAAAAAGACACCGTTGTTATATAGTGCACTGCTTTTGGTTGGTGCATGGCCGTTTTATTTGCACACATAAACAACAAGTATCAATACAGTGTGCGATTTAGGGGAACCCCAATACTACCGCGTCATACTGAAACAGCGTTAAGCGGGGTCTTACTGTACATTCAATTTACAAGTATTTTTTGTTATGTTGCTTTAATCAATGCTCTAATCATTAATTTTGTAGGGTAATTATGTCTTCTCATCCAGTATGTAACACGATCATGCTAGTCGGTGTGATAGCCTGTTTCATATCTGTATTTCTTCTTGGAATTGATGGTAGATTTGTTTCACCTAATGAATATCCAGCAGTTTGTCAAGCCAGAGCATGGATGTTATCAACAGGTTTTACTCTTGCATTCGGTGCTATGTTCAGCAAAGTATGGCGAGTTCATAGACTCACAACGAAAACGAAAGCTGATCAAGCAAAGGTAATGATCACACCATATTTTGGTGTGCTTCTAATTAGTTCAATTGAACATTTACATATGTACGTTGATGTATGTTGATTTACTCGTTCATATCATTAACCTGTTTTTCCTTCTTTTTAGTTGTTCATAGGCAAACAGAAAGTTTCATCTATACAGAAGAAGGTTCAACCATGGAAGTTGTACACTATGGTAAGCGGATTATTGGTGATGGACATCGTTCTTCTTGGTCTGTGGCAAGGATTTCATCCTTTACAAAGAAACATCGAGGTTTTCCCATTGGAATCACCTCCCACTGGAGACGATGATGCTAGAATAAGACCGGAATTAGAACATTGTGAGAGTGAACACAATAGCATATGGCTTGGTTAGTATAGATATACAAGATATACAAGAAATACAAGATATTTCTATTTGATTTTACAGTTTACAATGTATAAATTATTGTTCCAGGATTGTTATATGGTTACAAAGGTATTATTCTGGTATTTGGATTGTTCCTAGCATATGAAACAAGAAGTATCAAAGTGAAACAAATAAATGATTCAAGATATGTAGGCATGTCAATTTATAACGTAGTTGTACTATGTCTTATAACAGCCCCTGTTACAATGGTTATCGCCAGTCAACAAGATGCCAGTTTTGCTTTCGTTGCATTAGCAATTATATTTTGTTGCTTTCTTAGTATGGCGTTGATCTTTGTACCAAAGGTAATAGAAGTGATTAGACATCCCAGGGATAAGGCAGAATCGAAATATAATCCTGATGTATGCTTGTCAAAAGAGGATGAAGAAAAATACCAAAAATTATTGAGTGAAAATGATGAACTACAAAAACTCATTGCTGAGGTAAGGTGTTGATTGTTTGTGTGTGTATTAATTATAATATTATTTATAATTTAATGTTCTTTTGTTTTTGAACTTTATCACTGCAGAAGGAAGAGAAAATCAAGTATCTGAAACAAAAGCTTGCCGAACGTGACCTATTAAAAGGAGGAGGTGGAAATATTGGAAAGGATTCCTTAATTGTTGCTGATTTTGTGACCGGCGAGGGAACCTCAGATAGTGCAATCGGTGGGGGTATTTCTGTTAATACAAGATCCTCTCGAGCTTCCGCTTCCGATTTTGAGTTATCAGAATCGTACTTATAAATTCCAATTACAATACAATCTTGATTCATTTTAAAGACGTTTCAAATAAACCAAAGTCTTGTGTACATTTTGTACCAAGACTATGGTATCTCGTAATAGTCATTGTCAACAGTATTTCATACATGTATCACGAATAAAAAAAATACTGTTATTTATGAGATCAAGTTTAAAAGAAGGAAAATAATATTAAAAAAGAGAAAGTCTCTCGAATATATCGTGTAAAGTTTAGTAAGCATGCGATGATCGACGTTTATTCGCTTAGATTCGTACAAATATTAACGAAAACGTATTCAAAATTTCTATATTTGTGTAAATGTGTAAATGTGAACCGTCAGAAGTATTCGAAACCTCGCGTGAAAATACGCGTGAATTGAATTTGTAATTTCGTGTTGATGGAAACTCGATTGAACGTCATTTAAGATTCTAATTCGATGATGATGAGCAGATCAAATGTCGGCCTAGACCATTTCAAACTGTTCTCTTTCTCTCTCTCCTCTCTCTCTTTCTCTCTCTCTCTCTCTCGCGCGCGCTCTCTTTTCTTTTTCTTTGAAGACTGCAATATTTTAGTGTTCCTTTATTATAAGATTTTACTTATAAAATACAAAATGATACAAAGTATTATTATATAATAAGAGCATACAGAATCATAGCACAACTTTTTTTTTTGATAATCCGACAAACTTCGTTTTACGGAATCCAATCTTAAGGACCAACCTAAATCCTGAATATTTTATATTCCTTGAAATATTGATTTTGGATATCTATACATACATAAATATATATACATATATATATTTTGGTCAATTATAAATGTAGGAATGAACACGTATCCTTCATCTGTAAGAAACATTGAAAAAATTGAGAAACATAGGTTCGAGTTTGAAAGCAACCGAAGGTCCAATATTTTTCGCAAATTTTACATTAAATGTAAATTTGTAATTATCCTAACCACGTGAAAAATTCCCGGGTCCAAAGAAATAACATATATCCGATCATTTTTTAATGATACAATTCAACAGAAGAGATATACAAAATATTTATTTATTTATTCTTGCAATTGAAAGTTTAATCTACATATATTATATAGGATAAAAGATATGTGATAGGTTTATTTGACAAATCTCTGTCCTTGTGACACATCGAATATAGTTTATTATCTAATAAATAAATTAGATGAAGCAGCAATTGCAGTTAAATCTCGTTAGATCATACACGTTATTGTTTATTTGTTAATCGATGTAAACCTCATGAAGTCTGCTCCCAAATTTTGTAACGTTTCAATTTAATGCTTCCATATTGATGATTGATATTATACTAATTATTTTTACAAATATCAATAATTATTAATTATACAAAAATACTAACGAGATTTAAACGCTCACACAGTTCAACCATTCATAAATAATTTGGGAGTCTTAATGAGGTGTGTTTTGTGTCATTTTGATCTCATAATATTTATACAATAGAAATAATTGTTTTTCATTTTGCATTATTATTTATGAATGGGCATTACTCTTTTAGAATTATTTCATTACATTTCAAGGATATGGTTTCTTACTTCTTGTTTTTAGATACGGACAACATCGGCTGATTACAAGATTATCATCAACTGCAATATCAAAGCAATATGAATGAACGGGCTAAATGTTTACGACAAAAAGCTACCTTCTAAAATTTAATATTAAACATACCTGTGTGCAATCGTCGCTCTCGATTTCCTAAAAGCTTTCTTTGTGTTGGACAAGAACAAATGTTATTCATAATCTCGTACATAAAATTTCATCATTTAATATAATAAGAATTGTCCATTTTCTGATCATTTCGTACTAACGTTCTAACTAAAAAAATGTAAAAGAATCGTTTAGCATTTTTAAAACATGACAACACGATTTAACTGCAATTCTCTCTCTCTCGCAAGTTATTATATTATCATCGTTATCATTACAATATTATTATTATTGTTATTTTGTTGTCTCACATTAGACAATTGTCTAGTTCAGGGGGTCGGCAACCTGCGGCTCGCGAGCCACATGCGGCTCTTTGGATGTGAAGCTGCGAAAGCTGTTTTACTTTTTTATCAAAAAACTTTATTTATGCGAGTATTATTTATTGTTGGCAAGAAAAAAAATGTTGTGGCTCTTGAAAAACTTGGAAATTTGGTAAATTGTAATTTTTGGCTCTTTCGATTCAAAAGGTTGCCGACTCCTGGTCTAGTTTAATGATCAAACGTGTTTCCTTTATGATTGTAATTTTATAATGCGTTGAAAATTATTATTATTATTATTATTGTTATTATTATTATTAATATTATGTATACGTATAACGTAGATTAAAAAGTAAACTATAAGCACAAGAGCAGCAATATGCGCGTTTAATCTGCGGATCTGCGCTATCTTTAGAAATTTTATCAAAAAAAAAAAAAAAAAATTAATCGATATCGTTATATCGTAATCGTGTTCACTAAACACAATATTTTTTATTGTGTTTCATTTATTTACGATCACGTAAATGACATACTCAAATTGTATATTTATAATAGCATTATCAAAATGTTAAAGAAAGTATCTTATATGTACGTTGGTATATGAAGATATTTATTTTTAAGTTTTTCAATTATAAACTTCGTTAAAAACTGTACATGTACCTGCGAATCAATATTATTTCACCCTATATCTCGTAATTACATTTTTTCAATTAAATTTGAAAACAAAAAATAATTATATTATTATTGTTCTTATTAATATTGAAATTTAATATGAAATCTATTATATTAGCAATCTGATCTTGAATTATTATTAAATTAAAGAATAAGATTTTTTTAATTAATTTCTTTTATTACAAATTTTCCATTGTAAATAATAGAATTGCATAATTTGTTTTATAAAATATGTATATATATTTTTAATATAATTTTATAAAGTATATATATATATATATATACATTTTGAATTTTGCGCCATTTGGTTGCATCTGTACTATATATATACATTTTGAATGTTGCGCCATCTGGTTGCATCTGTACCGACTAAGCACGACTTGCACTTTTTTAACGTATCCCGCCATATTTGCTGGTGTCGTTACTGCATAGTAGTGCGCGATTTATCGTTGTTAAGCATTGTTTTATACGTATAATATCTTCTTTTACTTATTTGTGAATTATTTATCACAAAATGTCGTTTGGAACAGGATTTGGAACCAACACATCAGCACCAGCTTCTTCTTTTAGTTTTGGTTCGACAGCTACTGCAGCTCCCACACCAATTAAGCTAGGTAACTCATGCTGTTTTTTAGGTTATATCATGCTTGCGATATTACATTTAAATTATGTCTATCAAATATCTTTTTATTTTGTTATTTTTTTTATCTTCTATTTTATGAAAGATTATTTTATAAATGAAATAATTCTTGAGATGTAGTACGATACGAGTATTTAAATGATACAAAACGTGTCAATTTTTGTAGGTTAAGGTAGTTCGCATTTCTGGCGCGAAATTTTTCTAATTGGTTCATATTTAGTATAAAACATTGTAAACTTTTTATGATTCAATATATTTCAATAATTTATTATTTTTTCAAATAGCTGCTACTTGTTTTACTAGTTGTGTCGGATATTTTTTCCGTTCTAAGAAGTGGCCGATTTAATCCATTACATTCGGGATCACAATCAAAATCATTTCTTTTACAAAAGTAATTTTTCCTTTTTGTTTTGGAAATAATGCATGCTGTAATGCAACATAGAAATAATAGAACCAAGCATGCAACGGTTAATATTACAAACACAACAGAACGAGTTGTATGTCCAGATATAGTAGAATTGTTTGCTGATATTGTAGTATGAATGATATTAGTTATTGAATGTGATAATACAGTTGTTGGATCTGCAGTTTGTATGTTGGGTTGTGCAGTATCTTCCAAGTAATACATTTCATTTGGTATTTTTCCAACTGTTGTTATCATAATTTCTGCTGTAACATCCTAAAATGAATTATAATAAATAATATTATAGTATAACAAATATTGAAAAATTGTAATTAAAAATGTTTCTTACTCCAATTGACCGATCTGTAGTACCAGCTTCACCCATAGTTTCAGTAGAAAAGTCAGATGAAGGAGCATTGATTTGTCTTAGAACTAATTGGTTATTAGATGTTACCCTTTTAAAGAAATTAAGTGCCATATCCTTAAATTTAGGATGCTAAAATATAAAGATAACATTTTCATATGAAAATGAAATGATTATGTGAAATTAAATGAAATATTTTCAAATCTTACGTGCAATTGATTTTGTTGACTCATAAAAGACATTGTTTCCTTTTAAATATTTTTATCTGGCCTAAAGAACAAGATAGATCTTCTCACAACTTTGATGCATAAATTATTTGATGTGTATTTTTGACATTTATAATTTTCTGCAATTTTTCATTATATATTTCTCTATATACATATAAAAATAATAATATAAATAAATGACATTGATTATCATTAATGAGAATCTAAACTTTTTTGTTGGATGTATGCCTTATTGACATCGTATAAACAAAAGTTAGTGAAATCTAAAAAAAAAAAAAACTAGTCAACTTCACATTGAATATTCATATTTTTGTCATTTTTTCTTCTTATTCTGAAACTCGATAATTATTACAGATTGATTTCCATTAAGTAATTTGAAATAAATTTTGATAACAGGATTTGGTACTCCAGCTTTTGGATTCAGTACACCAACAACTTCGTCTTCTAATCTTTTTGGTACTCCATCAACTCAAACTACCGGATTTGGAACAGGAACAGGATTTGGAACACCTGCAGCAACAGGTTTTGGTACTGCACCTAGCACCGGATTTGGAACAACTCCAGCATTTGGTACTCCAGCTACCAGTGGTTTTGGTACTGGATCAACTTTTGGTACAACTTCAGCAACAACTACTGGATTTGGAACTCCTTCGACGTTTGGGAGCACCCCTGTTCCTTCAACTGGTTTTGGTGTATTTGGTACAACGACAACTACAACGTCATTAGGATTTGGTGGATTTAGTGGATTTGGGACCACGACTACGACTTCTGCGCCAAGTTTATTTAGTGGTTTTGGTACTGCGAGTACAACACCATCAACAAGTTTTTCCACATCTATTGGTGGTTTTGGTAGCTTCGGTCAGAAACCAACAACAACAACTGCTATAACAGGTTTTGGTACACAAACAACAGGTAGTATTTTTGGCTCTTCTGGTTTTACTGGATTTGGAAGTGGAATACAAACGCAACAACAGCAACAACAACAACAACAACAGCAGCAGCAACAACAAATACAACAGCAACAACAGTCTATTTCTGAAGCACTTTATAACGCCGTGTTTAATTGTCAGCTTTATAATGACGAACGAGATAATACAATTGCTAGATGGAATCTCATTCAAGCATTATGGGGTACTGGAAAGGCTTATTATTCGGTAAATGCACCGCCAATTGATTTGAATCAAGAAAATCCATTGTGCAGGTTTAAGGCCATCGGCTATAGTCGTATTCCTGATGCTGATAATAACGATGGATTGGTTGTCATTTCTTTTGGTAAGAAAGAAAAGATGGTAACTGAAGGCAAACAACAATTAATTGCATTCTTACATGGTATCCTTGGAAATAAACCTAACTTGACAGTGATGATTGATAGTATCAAGTCTACTGGAAAAAATAAATGTCAAGTGTCCATTTTTATTTCTGAGAAAGGAGTAACTGGAAGTTCAAGAAAAATTCCTGCTAATGAATTAGTTGCTTATCTGTCTCAACCAATGCAAAAACAACAACTTATTCAAAATGGTGTAAAGGACGTATTTCCATTTGTTAAATTGGATCCAACTCAATTGAAAGAATATTTAGATAATCCACCTTGTTCGATTGATCCACGATTGTGGAAACAAGCTCAATTGGACAATCCTAATCCAGAGATGTATATTCCTGTACCAATGATAGGCTTTCAGCAAGTGAAATATAGACTGAAATGTCAGAAAGAAGAGACTGCTAGGCATAGAGCTTTTCTAGACATGGCTGCAGAAAGAATTCAAGATTTACAGAGGCAGCATACTGCCACTCAAGCAAAATTAAAAGAACATAGGAGAATATTGTTAGAATTACAGCATAGGGTATTACAGGTAGGGTAGAACAATTATTAATTATGATATAAATCAATGTTATTTATTGACAATACAGCTTATTGAATAATTGTACATTATTTTACAGGTGTTGGTACGTCAGGAAATAACTCGCAAAGTTGGTTTGTCGTTACAACCAGAGGAGGAAGCTTTGACGCGTAGATTTGAAACAATGCATTCACAGATAAGTGCACCGACACAATTTAAAGGAAGAATCAGTGAAATGTTATCACAGCTTAGAATGAGACGACATATAGATAGTCAAAATCAAGAAAGGTATACGATGGATCCGATAGCACAAGATGACATCAAAACGGTATGTTTATTAATATTTATTTATGATATTAATTGAACAATTAACCCTCAACACACCAACGTTTAATTATGGTTAATCTACTAGCAACTCCAACTTGTTCTATAATTGGAATAAAGGGAAGAAGGGAGGCACACTAGAAGTGTGTTAAGGGTTAAATTTGTTCAAGTTGATCTAATTAACATTATTGATTTGTTTATTAAATAATGATTATTTTGATTACAGTATTTAAGTATGGAACAACAGGGAATGGCTCAACTAATTGATACAATAAATGCCGACTTGGTGAGTCTAAAAATTATTAAGGATGGTATGTCGGATCTTTTAATAAGTCACAGTATACCTTGAAAGACATTCTGATGAAAACTGTGAAATAATGAGCGTTTGCGTTCACTGGACAGATTGTGATATGTTGATCACATCGGATAACATATCGACACAGTGTTGTTATACAAATTATTGCGATTCGATCGAAGTTTGCTGCCAAATAACTTTATTCAACACATTTGTTAACAACTTGTGCCATATGTGTTATCATTACATAAGTCCCCTGTCTTATTATTAAAAAATGAGTAATGTGCAGCAAAAACAAAAGAAAAGCTTTCAATTTATGATAGGATGAGTATTCATTTTGTTACTAAATATGATTTATGTGAATTACCTTGTAAGTTGTTCTGTCTCTCTCTCTCTTTCTCTCTTGCTTGCTTGCATCGTTTTATTTGTTTAATGTCGTGTTTTTTTTTTTCATTATCGTTGAAATAAAAATTATTATGATGATGATATTTGTGGAGAAGGAAGAAGAAGAAGAAGAAGAAGAATAAAAATAACAGAGTGTGATGGGTGTTTGTTAAATTTAAAAAAAAAAAAACAATAAAAATAATTTTTACATAAATAATATATTTTTATTCAATATCTTTCTTATAGAAGAGTAGAAAAAAAAAATGCGCTTTCCAATATTGGAAAATTACATTCCTTTTGTTTATTAATAATTCGGGTGGATCGCTTGTACGAATTTACGTACGTACATATATAATATTTATATATGTATTTATATATATATGTATATATATATTTTCCATCTATTTACATATATTACATATATATATATAGATATATATGTATGCCTTTTTAAGTATAAAACATAGTAATAATAGTGTATCGATAATTAGAATTAATTTCGAATTATTGTAAAAAAAAAAAAAAAAAAATCATATTGATTATGTGGTTTATACAGTGAAGAAAATTGTTGATTACTTCATGTTTACATAATTCGCAGAATTATTTGATAATTTAAAATCGAATTTGTTTTTTTTTGGTTAATTTTAAATATTTAACACTCTAGAGTAAAAAACATATTCATAATAGTTATACGTTTAATTTTAAAGACCCATTAAAAGACAACAAATTAAAATGTAAACTTTTTCGTTGAACAAATTTTCTTTTAGATAGATACACCATTATTTGCTAATTGTAAGGTCCAAGGGAAGATCTTCTTCCATTTCAGTAATATTTTCATTTTTAACTCTGAGATCTTGTCCGCAAATATTGGTATTGTCAACCATATTGCTCCATATGTCTTCTAAACCATATTGCAGATCCACCGAACCAAGAAGATGCCGAAAGAGAGGATTTTGCGACTTTAATATAAAATCAGATAGCATTCTAGTTTGTTCCAAAATACTGTTTTTACTATGAACGCAACATTTATGACGACAGCAACACTCTTCTACAATATCTTTATTCGTTTCTTCTTTCGTTAATTTATTCTCGACAACTACTTCCATCTTAACAACGTCTTCGGCTCGCTTTATCACAGAGTTTCTTATAATATCGCAACCGATCACCTTGTTGTTGTTATCTTTTTTACAAGGTGTACTATTAACGATGGAATCAATATTTCTATAATCGACTGTACTTATTTTACTTTGACATTCCATTGGTTCATCTTCCGTTTTAATTGGTGTCGATTGCATTCCAATTCGTGCGGTCATTTTTTCTGGAACGTATCCTGGACTAGTACGAGGAGAAGACATTATCGAGGAACAATCTTTTATAATTGTATTATCAATCCTATTTGAATAAATTGGATTCATTTGGATTCTATCTGGTATTATGTAACTATCGTCGTATAAATTCGAATAAATCTTGACATCTTGTTCATATGAATTTTGTACAATGTTATCATTTTCTTTTCGTTGATCCTGTAAATTGTACATGTTGTTCCATTCGACAAAATTCTTCTGTTCCTCGAAACTATTGCTCGCTTTTGGACTCGAGCAAGAGGTGTTGCTACTTTCGATACTGGAATCCTTTTTATCAGATTCAGAATGAGTTGTACTGTTTTGTTTCTCAGGTGAGGTAGCATCGAATCTCGTTTTATCTTGTAAATGATTATCATCTAAACTCTTATCTTGAACTTTATCATTGTTGTTTACATAATGCCTGTAAGTTTTAACGTGTTTTCTTAAAGACGAAGGATCCGTATACCTTTTTGGGCATCCCGGAACTTTACAACAATATGGTTTATCGACAGCATGAGTTCTGGTATGTTTGAATCTATCTGATGAATTAGAATAGGCCTTGTTGCAACCTTCAACAGGACAGACGTACGGACGTTCACCAGTATGAGATCTAGCATGAATCTTTAGGTTCTCTGCCCTACTGAAACTCTTATCACATTCACAACAATGATGTGGTTTCTCGTTTGTATGCGTACGGACGTGGACCAACATCTTGTACCTATAATCAAGTAAAAAAACTATCAGTTATCTTCCTTATTTATTTATATATTTATATCTGTTGTTAGTTCACATTTCAAAATGAATTTTATTGGGTTGTCCAGGAAAGTTTGTGCCGATTTTGATGGAAGATTGAAATGCATTGTAATTAAGTTTTTTCATTTTTTTTTTTTTTTGGGTATATTTGACCATTTTGTTCGACAATTTTTCTCTATCTTTGAAGGTAACTTAAAAATTGTGTTTTTGCAAAACTTTTCAGGTTTTTCGTAAAAGAACTTTATATGCCATCTATCGAAAATCAGCACGAACTTTCTGGATAACCTAATATTTACCTGGCATTAAATCCACGTTCACCTCTCACACATCCTTCCCATCCACAATAGAACAATCCTCGAGCACCAGGTGTAGCGTGTAATCTTGCAACATGTCCAGCAAGTTGTTCCAATGATGTGAACCATCGTCCACAGTTTTGCCATCTGTAAGATACAACATTTCATGTTTGTTGTATTCATTAGATTTACTTGCATTAGATTGAACATTTTCTTTCTTAACATTTATCCAATATCTTACGTTTCTATTTGATTTTATTTCAATGAATATGAGTAGTGTTCAATCTATAAGCTTTTATCTAACACGACTTATCAATGAGAGATACAGTCTTGCAAGAATAGAAACAACGCATAAAACTTGGCTTTGAGGAAGCATCAGCCCCAACAGCAGCAACATCAACGATACCGAAGATAGCTTCAAATGATCCAAGTGCCATATAAATATAGAATCAAGCTTTGATAGACGATATAAGTATCCTTGTTGTGTATGATTTGCGTCACAACAAATATTCACTGCGAATTGTATGGGACAATTGATATCAATTCTGATCATTTAACGATTGGCGTCATTTGACACCAGTTTATCTGTTGGTCATTTCAAACTTTTTATCTCTTTCTCGCTTGGGGTCCAGTAGATCAAGGTGTATTCAAAGAAATTATTCATTATTATTATTATTATTATTATTATGACGATCTACAGAAGAAGGATTTGATGTTTTTTTGTGTGTGTTACTGTTAATGTGTTGTACAAGAGATTCTTTGAAAGCAGCAGTAAAATGATAAACAATTTTTTCTTTTCTCTCTTTCTCTCTCTTTCTCTCTCTCTGATAGAAGATATCTTGCGATTTGATCAAAGCGCATCATCTTTGACGCAAATCCATATTTCCTATCTTTGAATTTACAATGGAAGAAAGTGATAATGAAATTCTAAGAGACATTCAAAAGCTTTCATGTATTGGATTGTCCTGAAAATTTGTGCCGATTTTTGACGAAAGATTGAAATGCAACACATTTACGCTTTTTTTTTTGTTATATGTTTATTATGTAATAAATATAACTATATATATTAATAATTATATAAATATATATTGGGTTGGTAACTAAGTAATTGCCGATTTCAGTTGTAGATGTCTCTCATTTCCATT
>NW_015149072.1:496393-507053 GCF_001465965.1 Polistes dominula | reverse complement strand
CCCAGTTAACTATGTTTGACGAGTATACTCGTCATGAAGAAGTGGTAGAATATTGTGTCATGACGAGTATATTCGTCATGTATATAAAGCAATGAACATTGGCTATTTAAATTGTAGTTTTTGGAAAAAATGAAGTATATTCTTCAATTTTAAGATGTTTAGAATATTTTAAGGCTAGGCCAGGATAAAATAAATATATAAAAAATATGGAAAATTTGAGATGAACTCATGTGTCCTTGCAAAATTTATAAAATTATAATGCAGCGCTATCTATCGAATACTTACAGAAACCAAAGGACTAAGATAAATAATATAAATAATATATCCCTAAATTGACAATAAAAATATTATAAATCGCTAAATAACCTGCTCTATTTTTTAAGTTAGAGAAAATCAAATAAAATAAATCAATTTTTATTTAGATCGGTTGAGTTGTTTCGATGTTTATCGAGGACAAACAATTATAATTAAAAAACATAATATAATGTAATATAGTTTATATCTTTTGTTAATAAAGCAAAATAAAAATACACAAATATTTCGGAGAATTTAAATTAGAAATAAATTAGCGTAATATTGCAAACTTTTTCTTTTATTATTTTACATTAGATTAACATAATTAACTATATTCAATCCAAAAATAGGTATTTTTTTGATCCTATAACCTAAAAATAAGAAAAAGAAACTACTTCTGCAGACATAATTTTTTCTGTAATTTTTTGATTATTCGTCAAAATGAAATAATGCTTTTTTTTAAACTAAAATTTGATTTGCTTTTAAACAGAAAGTAGAAAAAGAATTTGGTAACCTTAAAAAATGAAAATTTATAAAATTATAATGCAGCGCTATCTATCGTATACTAACAGAAACAAAAGACTAGCAAAACTTTAAATAAATATTACAATATAAACAAAATAATGCATATAATGTAAAAAATTCAAATTTTTATTTTGAAGTGGCACTAGTTCATTGAACTCGTATTAACCCTCTAAGTGCTATGGACGTATATATGCGTTTAGTAAAAATTACTAACCTGATCTTTCGAAGTACATACGTGTTTGTTAATATTAATGTAAAATAATTTAATATTTATATTAAAATTAATTAAATTATATTCAAAAACAAAAACATTAATTATAAAATTTAATTTATTATTAAAATCCGGTTAATAATAAATTATTTTCTTCCTAAAAAACATTTTAGGTAAAAGTATTCAGCACTCAAAGGATTAATACGGGTTATATTAGTGTAAAATCAAAAATATAGGATGCCATTAAAAAAAAAAAAAAAAATAAACGAAGCCTTAAAAAACATTAAACAACAAATTATTTTAAACTTATTTTTATTGCAATGTATAGTCAATCAAAAACAGATCAACTTTTGTTTGAAGTATTTTTTCGTCAGATTATCCGAAATACGTGAAAAGAGTTGTATGCGACACGCCAACGACATTTATTCTGTTCTTGACGAATATACACGTCATTGGTCGATTAGTGCAATTCACAGCGATGCGCACTTTTTAAATGGATCGTCATAGTTAAGTGGTTAAATGCGTAAAATATTGAAACGATTGTAAACCCCTTCGTATAATGACGAAGTGAAAAAAGTAAAAAAATATGAGAAAGAAGAAACTTCATGATTTGTTACAAATCATTCCTACGTAAATGCACTTTGCTCGATAGATTATTTCTCGATCGATAAATCGAGCAGATCGAAAGAGAAAAGGAAGTCTCAGGGAAACGTACAATGTATACATATATGATATTTTTCGTAGATAACAACGTATATTTATTTATTTTTTTTTTCTTGTACGTGCGTATGTTTCTTATTTGCTTTAACGTCTCTCTGTGACATACTTTGCATAAATCGGTACTATGTATTAATTACTATTATAATTATATCGATATTGTAAACCAATGAGGATTGGTTGAAACAAAATTATTTGCATTTCATTTATAAAAAATAATATAATACAGAAATATAATAAATTTTGTTCATAAGTTATATTTCATTGGCATCTGCATAATTATGCTTTAGTAACGTTTGAACACATTTTGTAAGGATCAATTTACAGAATTTCAAAATATATTATCTCTCAATTATTTTCCATAATTTATACAGTAATATATAATACCATACATTTTTTAAATTTGTGTACTTCTAATTTTGTTTATAAGTAACATTTAATTGGCATCTTTATAATTATGCTTTAGAAATGATTGAACATATTTTGTGAAGATCAATTTAAAGAATTTCAAAGTATATTATCTCTCAATTATTTTCCATAACATATACAGTAATATATATAAAATACCATTTGTTTTTTAAGTTTTCCTACTTCTAATTTTGTTTATAAGTTACATTTATTTGGCATCTTTATAATTATGCTTTAGAAATGATTGAACATATTTTGTGAAGATCAATTTACAGAATTTCAAAATATATTATCTCTGAATTATTTTCCATAATATATACAGTAATATATAATACCATACGTTTTGTAAATTTGTGTAATTCTAATTTTGTTTATAAGTAACATTTAATTGGCATCTTTATAATTATGCTTTAGAAATGATTGAACATATTTTTTAAGGATCAATTTACAGAATTTCAAAACATATATCTCAATTATTTTCCATAATATATACAGTAATATAAAATATCATATGTTTTCTAAATTTTTGTACTTTTTATTTTGTTCATAAATAATATTTCATTGTCATCTTTATAATTATGCTTTGGAAACGATTAAACATATTTTGTGAAGATCAATTAAAAGAATTTCAAAATATGTCTCTATTATTTTCCATAATATATACAGTAATATAAAATATTATACGTTTCTTAAATTTGCTTACTTTTAATTTTGTTCATAAGAAACATTTAATTGGCATCTTAATAATTATGCTTTAGAAAGGATTGAACCTAATTTGTAAAGATCAATTTACAGAATTTCAAAACATATTTTTCAATTATTTTCTATAATATTTACAGTAATATATAATATCATATGTTTTCTAAATTTTGGTACTTTTAATTTTGTTCATAAATAATATTTCATTGTCATCTTTATAATTATGCTTTAGAAACGTTTGAAAACATTTTGTAAGGATCAACTTACAGAATTTCAAAATATATTATCTCTCAATTATTTTCCATAATATATACAGTAATATATAATACCATACGTTTTTTAAATTTGTGTACTTCTAATTTTGTTTATAAGTAACATTTAATTGGCATCTTTATAATTATGCTTTAAAAACGATTGAATCTACTTTGTAAAGATCAATTTACAGAATTTCAAAACATATCGCTCAATTATTTTCCATAATTTATACAGAAATATATAATACTATATGTTATTTAGATTTTTGTACTTTTAATTTTGTTCATAAATAATATTTAATTGGCATCTTTATAATTGTACTTTAGAAATGATTGAACATATTTTGTGAAGATCAATTTACAGAATTTCAAAATATATTATCTCTCAATTATTTTTCATAATATATACAGTAATATAAAATATTATACGTTTCTTAAATTTTCTTACTTTTAATTTTGTTCATAAGAAACATTTAATTGGCATCTTAATAATTATGCTTAAGAAAGGATTGAACACATTTTGTAAAGATCAATTTACAGAATTTCAAAACATATTTTTCAATTATTTTCTATAATATATACAGAAATATATATAATACCATATGTTTTGAAAATTTTCATACTTTTAATCAAATTGAAATCGAGACAATCTAATCTCCGTAAAGATTTCTTTCATTTGTTCGATTTACCAACTCAACATAATTAACAACGTCGTAGTAAACAAGGTATGTGTGAGACAATGGTTAATCAAAATACACCTGTTGCTATCTTTCTCAGTGATTCTCATGTTTTATCTAATCAAATTTCATGAAAATCATTGAACAATATAAAACGTTCTTTCAAATTATTCTTATTTGAAATTATAAACATCATTATATCATAGTCCATGACTTATTTCGCGGTGTCATGGGTAAAATATTCAAGAAAGACCATGAAATGTTAAAAGAAGAAAAGAAAAAAAAATGCTTTAGAACAAGCAAGCAAGTAAGTAAGCACACATTTATTCTTTGAAATGAAGGAAGATATCAAGAAGTTATCGTTATGGCACTTTGATAACGCCATCATCGGTGGGGGGTCCGTTTGTATTAGTTCAAATGTGATAACAGAATAAACATCAATTTAACGACTTCTGTCTGTAATTTTTTTTTCGTAATTTCTTTTTTCTTTTCTCGTTATTTCTTTTTTACATTTTGTTTGTTTTTTTTTTTTTTTGCTTCAATTCAATCAAAATTATCATATAATTTTCACATCTGTATCATTTTTTTCTTCGTGCTCATACCAAATGAGTTATAACAAAATTTATTCGAGTTACATAACCTAAAAAAAATTCTAGATAATTTATATTTCCTTTTTTTTTCTTTTTTTTTTAAATATTGCTCATTAATTGAAGAAGTATATCATATATATATATATATATATATATATATATATGAATATGATGAATATATGATATATAAAAGATATTCACAGAGACAGAAATCAGTACACATGAGTGTTTGATGATGAATATCTTTTGAACGCTTAATTTAATCGCTAAAACATAAGACACCATTTTTATAGAGCACTTAATTTCCTACAATAATTTCTATTGTGCACTTTTTAATAATCATTTATTGTCGAGTTATAAAATTATTCATCAACAAAAATGAAATTTGTCTTATATTTGTCTTAAAATAATCAAACTTAAATCTTCAATATCATTCAAATGGTGAGGTTTACAGAAAAAGTATAAGATACCTTTTTTGTAGAGCATTAAATTTCCTACAAAATTCATCTAGAACATTTTTCTGTACAATCAATTAATAATGAGATATGAATTTTATTCTATTGGACTGAAAAAAAAAATAAAAAACTGCGATGTGGAGGATCTTCCTATTAAAATGAAGAGCTCATATTTGGTGAGAATTCTTTTAAGGTGTCTAGCAACCCATTTTTCCGTGGCACTTAAAAAAAAGAAAAGAAGTCATTTTTTTGACCCACCCTAATATATATATATATATATATATGAAATGACTAGGGGGGCCCCGGCCACGCGTTGCTGTGGCTTTTTTGACGTGAAAACTTCTTTAGAATCAGATTGATACGTTCATTTAATATAATTTTAAACTGTTCAATGAAGTCTAATTATTATTCACTTAAAATTATTTTAATAAAAGTTGAAAAAGTTGAAACAAAAATTTAATTTATCGTAATGCTATTGGATGTACAATATTTTTGGTTAATCCTTCAGGAGTATACACAAACAAATTCGATGATTTTCCAACCCTGAAACACGCAACATATAATTGGCCGTGAGAAAAGCACGGATTTTTTAAATCTTGACAACAGTGTCAATTGAGTAACTTCTTCAAACACTAATTAGATCATAATGTAATATTTCAATTAGCGCATGATTTTTTTTAACACAATAATAACACGAAGGAAACGATAAGAGAAATATATCGAATATATCGAAAGGTATAATATCAACAAAAAATATCGACTAACTTCAACCTGTAAACTTTTAAAATCGGTCCAGTCGTCTCTAGGAGGAGTTCATGACATATAAAGAATTTAATTTTTTACAAACATGTAAATTTAATAGAAAATTATATAAAATACGCACTTCAATTCCACACTAAATTTGCAAAATGTATAATTTTTTATGCACACTTTAAAACTCTTCAAACATTAATTAGATCTTAATGTAATATTTCAATTAGTACGCGATTTACAAACTGAAATCGAATAACTTTGATTATCGACTGGAATATTTTCTATAACTCGAATATCGTCTAACTTCAACCTATAAACTTTACGATTTACAAACTGGAATCGAATAACTTCGATTATCGACTCGAATATTCTCTATAACTCGAATATCGACTAACTTCAACCTATAAACTTTACGATTTATAAACTGGAATCGAATAACTTCGATTATCGACTCGAATATTCTCTATAACTCGAATATCGACTAACTTCAACCTATAAACTTTTCGCATAACAATTTATAAATAATAAAATTAATTAAATAAACAACTTAAATTGGAGCGAATTGTAACGCAAAACAATTATCGAATCCACCTGAATACACATACAAAATTTCATTAAAATCGATCCAGCCGTTTAGGAGGAAATTACAATTACATAAACGTGCACAGAAGAAATATGTATATATATAAAGATATTCATTAGATTTGGAAGGTTGAAATTAGGTCAGCCATTATCTTTATGAGTTATTGATGTTGAATGAGAAAAAAAAAGATTAGAAGAGAAAAGTAGTGGGGATGGATGAAATTTTGTGAGGACAAAACAACGGCAGCAGATGCCAGACTATAGATAAAAATGTTAAATAAATGGAAAAAAATGTCGGCCTTTGTCTTTAGATCTTAAACTAGGATATGATCCTACGTAGTAACTTTACCTTTCCCCTTAAATGATCGTATCTTTATGATCTCAAAAAAAAAAAGAAAAACACTATAAGACGATCGCTACAAGAAAATCACTTTTTTTTTGACGAATTGATAAAAATCCGAATCTTCATTGGTCATTTTTAATTTTAAATATAACCAATTACAATAAACCAACAAAACTAACTAAATTAATTTGATTATTGTTCATAATCGATCAGCTTAGATAACAAAAAGAACGATTTTGTCATAAATTGTGTCCTGTAAAAAAGTAACAAAATACTAATACTTATTTCTGCCACCAGGGCGGCATGGTGATCACCTCGATCCTAGTGACGTCACAAAAAAACCGTTGAGCATTGTGTATTTGTAAACATACATGTGGATAAATATTCTTGTACGGTGTTCAACATTTTTACATTTTTCAAGAAATAAAAATAGTATTGTTGAAAATGATGAAAAAGTTTGCTATAAAAAATTGTTTTAGTTGCTATTCAGCTGAAAGAAAATTAAAATCGGAGTTAAATCAACGACAAACAGTTTTATAACCAATATAAAATATATAACATTATTTAGAATTATTCTCCCTTCGTTAGTCTGCTTGTTCGTCAAATTTTAAATAAATAATTGAATAAACAATAATTACATAAATCTGTTTATAATTTTAGGTATGCACAAATGATTTTATTTAATATTGTTGAGCGCTAATTGATCTAAGCGACTACAGCGCACTCTGGAATAAAACTTTATTTGTTTTATATTTTGGGGATACTTTTATAGACAGTGATCGTTCTCCTAATTATCTAAGCTCCGTTTTAAAATCATTCTCGCCATAACAGGCGTGTAGGGATGATTCAAAAATATTAATTAAAGATTTTTGAAGTAGAAAAGACGTTTGTTATTTATTATCTGGGTTTAGTTCAAAAATTAGTGTACCCCCAACGTATTAATGAATATGGTACACCGTTTGTAACTTCTATCTCTCTCTGTTTCTCTTTCTCTTCTTTTTTCTTTGGCTCCCACCCCCCTCAACCTCGCATGACACCCCACGGACCGAACTGCCGGTGTCGGCGTTCTTTGATCTCGAGGATCGCGGCAAACAGGTAGAAGAGAGTCCAACGAAAGGATACAAAGAAACTACGAGAGAAAGGGAGAAAGAGATAGAGAAGAAGATTCTACCGAGTAACAGCCAATCGGATGGCTTTCTCAAACTCTAAACTCGAGAAAATATGTTCGGAGTTTTTAAATTGAGATCTGACAGAGATAGCGCCATATTCTCTCATCCTAAGATTTTACTTCTATCCTTTACTACTTACTTTCCACCACCACCACCACCACCACCATCTTTAGATCTTTCATTTAGATTTCATTCGTGTATTCTCTGATATCCCTTCCCCTTCCCCTTTCCTTCCCCTTCCCATCCCCTTCCCTTCCCTTTCTTTCCTTTCCTTTCCCTTCTCGTTATTGTCAAGAATTTGTTTTCACTGATGACAAAATTTAGTCGGAGTTTTAATAGTTTTTTAACCTTTACAGTTACAATTTTTTTATGGTGGGGAAAATAATTGACTTATAGCTGTGTACTAAGTTGAAAAAAATTCCCATAAAATGAAAAAAATTTCATTAAAATCGATTGAGTAGTTTCGAAGTTAATCGCAGACAAACAATGCTTACTAAAAAACTATATTATGTAATATAATTTATAACTATTGTTAATAGAGTAAAATAATAGTACAGAATAACACTAAACATACCATAACGGGTCAAATGACCCATTTTGAACTTTTGCATTGAAAATTCACGTATAATTTTATTGCGTTTGCACATTTGACTTCATGACTTTTTCTAAGTAATTAATGTACAGTTATAAAAATTTTTTTGTTTTGTTTTGTTTTGTTTTGTTTTGTTTATTCTGAGTAATCCTTGTTGTATACCGATATCTACCACAACGGGTCATTTGACCCGGAGAGAATTTTTTTGTTTTATGAGATTATCGAGTCATATTTGTAGTCAGTAAGTTGCACATTCTTCCAAAGACTGTTGCGTAAAGTAGCATCGGACGTCGATAGCAAATACGTCATAAATGCACTTCCATATCTTGGAAAAGATGAATATAGGCCCTCTTCAGTACCACTCTCTGAATATGTTGTACTCAAACTCATTGAGCCATTTACGGGTTGCGGAAGAACTGTGACCACAGACAACTTCTTTACAAGCAAATCCCTAGCAACACAACTCCTAGCCAAAAAAACTACGTTAGTTGGAACTATTCGGTCAAATAAAAGAGAATTACCACTAATTGCGAAGCAAAAGAAAGATGATATGGAACGATTTTCATCGAAAATKTTTACAACAGATAATTGTACTCTTACAATCTATAAAAGTAAGCCAACAAAAAAAGTACTTTTACTTAGTTCTAAACATAAATTCGTTAAAGTAGAAAACAATGATAAACGTTTACTACCTGAAACTGTTTCATATTACAATAAAACCAAATTTGGTGTAGACATGACCGATCAAATGGCGAGGAAATTTACTACAAAATCTAAGTCTTGCAGATGGCCTCTCCAAGTTTTTTTTAATATCCTTGATTTAGCTGGACTAAATGCCTGGATTTTGTACAAGCAAACGACAGGAGAAAATATCTCGAGACAAGATTTTTTACTCAAGCTAGCAGAAGAACTTGGCGCCGATTTTCGAGAAGCCCGTGAACAACCAAAACAAGAAACAAATACGAAAGAATCGTTGCCTAAGTCTACTACAGATGCTTATAAACGTATGAGATGTCAAATAGGATACTGTAAAGAAAATAAAACCAACAAAATTTGCTCTAAATGTAAAAAATATGTTTGCGGAAAATGTACAATGGACACACTTATACGTAAAAAATGCGATGAACTATGAATTAAAAATTTTTATTTTTTGCTTTTGTAATAGAAATGCTCAACATACTATTTTGTTTAATTATAATAAATTTAATTTATATTTTTATTTCCTTCCTAACATCCATATTTCATACATTCAAGCATGAAACATAAAGTCGGGTCATTTGACCCGCTATGGTAGAAATAGGTATATATTAAGTCTTGGTATGATTAGTGATAATTTATGGGAATTTAAATTAGACATAAAACAATATAAAATAATAATATAGGAAAACATATAAAAAGCAAGGTTATGTCGTAAGTAAATTTGGAAAAAATTGAGATAATTGAATTGTAATACAACGCCATCTATTAATTATTTACAGAAATTGGAAACTGAGATAATCTCTAAATAATAAATCCTTAAATTAGTAATAAAAAATACAAAAAAAAAATTGCGATAAAAACTATCCTATGTACTAAGTTGAAAAAATTACATAAAATTAAAAAATTCCATTAATCTTTTGAGGGACGATTTTTTTTTGGCGGGAAAAAAATGAATTAATGTTTTTTTCCTTTTTTTTAAACTGTATATCGGAAATAATCGTTACTAGTGCATTTAAACAAACAAAATGTTTACTTCTGTGATTGAGTTATCAAATTTTTGTTCTATTTATTATTGACATTAATTATAATTATAAAAAATTAAACGTCCACATATGTGACCAAGAGCGTGAAGAGGTTAACTTGTTAATCGGGTGGGACGTATAAATACGTCAAACGTATAGTTTTAATGCTAAAGGTACAAACCTTTGTACTTTATATATAAATAAACGAAAAAATATATATTTTATAGTCTTTTTATCTTTTTTAAACATAAATAATAATAAATAATAAATAATAAATAAATATATATATAAAAAATAATAAATAAATAATAAAAAGAGCTGCGTAATTAAAAAGGGAATTAATTAATAGGTTAGTTAGGTTAATAGGTTAAGTTATACTTCTTTTGGCGCGTTAAAGAAAAAAAATGGCGACACGAAAAAACAATTTAACAGGATGAAGTTGATCGATATTAATTCGATATATTCGATATATCATCTTTCCTATTATGTATTATTATATACAGAACACACGTGTTTTTATATCGATATAAATAATAATTATTTTTATGTAATAAAAAGTTGCTTTATAATCTTTTTAGAAAATATTTTTGTATCATTGTAGTATCACTGTATCATTGAGGTTATGTTATACATAATACATAACTAAGGTATGTATATTATTTGTTTACAT
>NW_015149072.1:482895-493520 GCF_001465965.1 Polistes dominula | reverse complement strand
CCAAAAATCATTTTTAACTCAAATAAATATTGGGTTGGCAACTAAGTGCATTGCGGATTTGAAATAAGAATGAAAATTCCAAATTTTGGCTTAAGAATATAAGTTTGTTCAATTGGGTACTGTCCATTTTTGTTRATGACCTTTTACCATTGGTCAAATACCATGTTCACCAAATTTCTGATCTTTGCTATCAAAAAACTAAATTAGGTGTATAACAAAATCCACAATGACTTAGTTTTAAACCCAATATGTATATGGGCCACCTATTTTGAAACTGGCTCATCTCCATTTTCCAAAAATATCGAGTTAGCTACTGTAATAGTTACATTTTTACATGATCTTTTTATTCTAAAGCAATTTGTTACAAATACATTTAAAATCATGAAGATATTGTAACACGAAAATTTGTTGATCAACAGAATGATGAAATGTTTATTTTGAAAGTTGCTTATCTTCATTCGTCATTTATTATTTTCGGGTTGCACTTGGTTACTGTATAACTTTATGTTATGTATCAATAAAACATTTGATTTTGCATGTATTCCGATTAAATATGACAATACTTTATTGTTAATAAAATGAGATAAAAAGATTTTGCAGTAACCAAATTATTAGAAGACGCAATTTTGAAAAGGGTCAAAAATTCTGATGAAGAATTAATAAAATGTTTAAAAATATGTTTGAATACGTTTTTTTTTTTCAGAAATAAACCATATCAAATTTTCTATAAGACATCAATGAATGAGAATGAAAATTTGAAAATCCTGAATTCATTACCACGTTGGGTTAGACCCAAAATGTTCGAAAATACTGTATTGACACTACTGTATAAAATATCAAACAAATTACAACAGCAAAATTCAAGGACATAATTGATCTATTACGATATATATCATCGGAACATCATGATTTCTTCAAATCCCTTTCATACACACAAAATATAGATGAGTAGTAAATTGTTTTGTAGGTTATGTTTGTAATTTTGTAAGTTATGTAGTTAAACAATGTTTTCAATCGTACAAATTATGTTTCTGAAGTGTTTTTAAAGATATGTAAAATAAATTGAGTATTGTTTTTTTTTTTTTTTCAATTTAAAGCAAATTTCAATCTTAAATTCTTTTGAACGCAAACATTTCAATATCTCGATTCGAATTCATCGCAAGCTTCTAAGAAGAGGCATAGAGAGATCGATAATAATCGATCAATCAGTTATAGATAACTAAAAAGATAGATAGATAAAGAGATAAATAATAAAATATTAAGAAAAATAAAATTATTAATTTGTAAGATTAATTGGATTATTGTAAATACATTTAAAAATGCTATTTACAGGTAAATTGTATTAATAACAATATAATGGCCGCTCACACATGTTTGTGATAGCCAGAACGTTGACGGTTATTTTATTTATAATTTTATATATATATATATAAATTTAAAATATATATGAAATTAAATTTGTTATTAAATTGTTGTTTTTTGTTTTATGGTAATTTTTTCGTAAATGACAATAAAGTTTTGTTTAAATTAATTCTTGAAAAATATTATCCGGCCCCTAACCAAACGTTTGACTGCGTACACGTGCAGCCATTAAATTATTAAAATTCACGGTTGTAAATAGTTAATAAAACCTAACCTCTATTTATATATACAGGGAAACAGATTTGATTATTATCATTCTTTAAGAACCTTCATATAATAATTATATATATATATATATATATATATATATGTATATTATATCATTAAATATGAAATGTCTGATTTTGAGGTGAAAATAATCCGAGTAATCAGACATTTTATTGTTAATAACCTAATATATATATANAATATTTTTGTATCATTGTAGTATCACTGTATCATTGAGGTTATGTTATACATAATACATAACTAAGGTATGTATATTATTTGTTTACATTATTTTTGTACAATAGGAAAAAAATATATAGGAAATTGTAGAAAATATTTTTGTATCATTGTAGTATCACTGTATCATTGAGGTATTATGAGGTTATGTTATATAAAATACATAACTGAGGTATGTATTATATTTTATTTATAGAATATTTATTTTTTTTTATAGAATAACGCAAAATAGAGATCTTCGAAGTTATTTTCATTGATTTCGTACAATAAAAAAGAAATATATAGAAAATTTAATAAAATATTTTTCTACCATTGTAGTATCACTGTATCATTGAGGTATTATGAGGTTATGTTATATAAAATACATAACTGAGGTATGTATTATTTATTTACATTCCTGTTTTTTTCTTTTATTCATTTTTTTTTTTGTACAATAACGTAAAATAGAGATTTCTAGAAATGATTTTCATTGATTACGTAGAATAACAAAAAAGAAATATATAAAATATATCGTAGATCGCGTGGCACTTAGCAGCGTGTGGTTCTCATTATAAAAATACCCTGAGAAAAGGGTTGTTGTACACGTAAGATTCTTCCTTTCTTATTCTCTTTTCTCTAACTACTTATTCTTTTTCATTTTTTTTTTCTTCTACTTTTTCCTACACACAGCGGGGGTTGAAATTCCCGCGTCCACTGCAGAGTTCCTTAGTGTACTTTTTATTTGGTTGGCACCGTTGGTGGTCTAACGACGAGTGTCTGCTCTTTTTTTCCCCCCCCCCTTCTTCTTTCAAGATCTACTGTTGAATCCTACTCTCTCAAAAGTGTACTGCGATTTCGAATTTCGAGTGTCGTGAGAGTCGTACGATTTTTCCATACTTTCTACAGAAGTTTTTCTATTTCTTTTTATAACCAATGAAGATTTGTTTTTTTTTTGTTTTTTTTTTTTTTTTTCAATAGAAACGTCACACTTTTGTTCTACAATTGATCGATCCTAACTTTCCCATTTGAAACGAGTGATTTTACTGTTCAAGTAAAATTCATTCTTTTTTTTTTTTTTTTTACAGATCTTTGAAGAACATACATTTTTATTAACAGCAACGTCAACAGCCTTAAGGCTTTATCGATGATACACGCAACGTCTCGTGAGACTTAACGATTCGTCTTACTTTATATATTTGCGCTTCATCGTTAGGTGTATCATCGGGGTGTATTTTACAGGAATAAGTTCTGCTACTTCATTTGCATTTACCGTAAAAATGAATCACGTAAATACTTCTTCTTCTTCTTCTTCTTCTTCTTCTTAATTCATAAATAATAATTCATATTTATTTATATATAACCAAATACAATCACATGAAATCTTTCAAACCATGAACAGTCAAAGATTGCACTGTATATTCTCAAATCTTGCACAATTCAATCAGTCTCTCCTTAAAAAGTATACTACTACTAATACTACTACTACTACATGAAACAATATTATACGTACATACAAAAATTTCAAATGAATTGCATTTAGATACGAATATTAATATCATAATAGCTTAACCCTTGTCTTCTGCAATCGGACATATACTTAAATATCATACATTTCTACTTTTCTTGTTAGAACTTTTTATACCTTTCTACCTATCCCTATGTATATATATATATATATATGCATGTACTATATAAGTGTGTAACGCGTATTAAAAACGGGACAGAGGATGGCTACCGGTCGCAGCAGGAGACCCACGGCGGGGGTCCTCTACAGAGGTAGTTCTGTGCCGCTCAAACCTTGCTACCGAGAAAGAACTCAACTTTCGTCTTTACCCCTCCCCACCCCCAACCCCCCGCCACCCCTTCTTTCCCCTTCCTTCCTTCCCTTAAGACCGTACACGCTGCTGCTACCGCGTCTGCTGATTCGACGATCTACTGCGGTCACGTGACCAGTTTATAAGCAGCCTGCATCACTCTCTCACTCTCTCTCTCTCTCTCTCTCTCTTTTTCTCCTATTTTAATTCTATTTTTTGCTATGGTTTTGTTATAAAATACATAGGTTGATTTAATATAATACTAAACTATTCGATGCAGTCCAATTAATATTCATTTATTATTTTGGACAGTTGAAATTAGACATTTTATTTAATCTCATATTTAACAAGGAGACTTTACACTGGAACATCAATGGATTTTATTGAGCTTTGGTATATCAGTACCAAATAATGTATTGTTGGTACGATATAATTGTATATAATACATGTTACATATATAAATTACGTGTCAGGTTGTTTGTTCGCAATGGACTCCTAAATTACTGAACTGATTTTAATAAAATTTTGCACACTGTGTGGAGTATCATCCAACTTGAAAGATAGGATAGTTTATATCTCAATTTATAATCGCAATATTATTTTATTAATTGCGAACTATTTGTTTGTTAACAAAGAGTCATGATTATCTCTTTTAGTTCGATAAGATTCTAACAGATAGCGGTACAAGGTAATTCGTGTACTTAAAGACGTGTGTATCGGACTGATTGTGAGCCACAGCAAAGCGTGGCGGGGCACACCTAGTAATAAATAAATAAGATAATATAGTAGATACTACTAATTCTACTATAGTATATGTCTTTTTTCTTGGCATTCTCTTTCGTCTACCTTGTCTGGCAATTTTTTACTATAATTATACAAACAAACGTAAATGTTTTATTTTATCTATTAAATATTCAGTTTGATTTGTTTGTTTATTAACCCTATGGCTTCATTTGACAGACGAAGGTAGAAACACAGGAGAACGAACGCTATAGGCAATTTGTCATAAATTGTGTCCCCTAAAAATGTTACAAAATACCAATACTTATTTCTGCCCCTAGGACGGCGTGGTGATCAGTGTGATCCTAGTGACGTCACAGAAAACCGTAGAGCATTGCCTCCGTGATTGCGTATTTGTAAAACAAAACAATACATACATGTAATCTTAGCAACTACAGCGCAACCTGGAATAAAACGTTATTGGTTCTATATTTTGGTGACACTTTTCAACAATGCGTTCGTTTTCCTGTGTTTCTATCTCCGTTATTTGACGTATTAGTACGTCATGCATTTGTTTAGGCAGAGATGCACAACATGACWTTCTAAAACCTCATTAAAACTTAACAAGGAGACTTTACAATGGAACACCAACGGATTTTAATGAAGTTTTGTATATCAGTAGTATATCGTGGTCAAATATTTTTGTCCATTGGCCTGACCAATTTTGAGAAAAAAGCTTTTGAAGTTTGGCTTTTTTTTATATCAGTGTTATATTTTTTTTAAATGTAGACATTTATCTATTGACGCGTTAGGGTGAATAAACAAACATTACAAAAGAATGCATATCAATTGTGAATTAACACTTTAGTTTGTTTTGTATAGGATACACTTTCATTCTTTAATTTATTGTAATTTGGCAATCTACTTTTCTTTTTTTTTTCCTGTAAATAGTCCTTCCGATTCTCCATATTACTCCTATCCCTCTTCTACTTATTCCCTTATTTTTCCCTATGTATTATATTAAGTTTAGTTTTAAAGTCTTAAATAGGTTATGCGTGCTTCCTTTTTTATTGTACTTTTTTTTTTGGGAGCAACTCAAATATATAGTCATTGTTTAGCTCATATGCTTATAGAAAATTCTAGTCTAAAGACTGAACTTATCTTCTTTTATAGGGATTTGTATTAATTGTTTCTTTTAGCGTAATTAAATAAGTTATTGTTCATTTAGTTCCTCATTTAATTTTTATTTCAATAAAATGTAACTGAAAAGAATTATACTTCTAACTTTTTGTTTATTTTTTTATAGTTTTGTACAATATGTTGTAATTTCATTTATGTGCCAAAATAAACACGTTTGAAAGCAAAAGCGTCTTTTTTGTTTGAAAAAGGTTATTTATTTGTGAACCTTATTAGTATACATATATAAGATATAAACGACCTTACAACAATTTAAACATTTAAAGTACATAAATTATAATTTTTGGTGGTTTCTTTGTATGAAGTGTCTCTCCAAAACACATTGACATTTATGGTAACTAATCGTTATTATATTAATTACTGCAAATTGCAATTTGTTAACAGCAATAGCATGTGCGTGATTAGTAATGAACTCGCTTCTCATGCCAGTGTTCAAAAATTTAATCCTTTGTGAAGGACATTTTTTTTGGTATAAGTTTTTTCTATTTGTAAATTTGAAAAATTGTTTGTTCATATTTTTTTATTTTTAATTATATGTTAGAAATAGAATAAAAATTATTATAAAACAAAATTAGAAACATCTTGTTAACATCTTGCACAAGTAATAAAGAAAGATTGATTATATTTGAATTACAGTTAATATTTTATTTTATAACAGGTATATAAAAATTTATAAAATTTCAATGTCCCTAATAACTCATGTTCTTTGCTTTTTTCATGGTGTAGTATCAATGTAGCTATAAAACTTTTGCTAACGAAGGAAGCAAACTTGATTTGTTAGAAGACATGATAATAATATCATATATACATGAAATTGTTAATTATTAGAGTATATATAAATAATTGTTTTTTGTTACTGTTGAAATTTTATATAGTTTGAAAAACAATTTTTAAATTTTATAGACAAAAAAAATTCCCCCATAAAGGATCGAACACTAATCACCAGGCACGTGAAGTGAGAATGCTGCTAATTACGCTAGCAATTCAATAGATGAGTATTTACATTTAAAAAAATATAACACGTATATAACAAAAAGTCAAAATTTAAATGCTCTTTTCTCAAAATTGGCTGACCAATGGATAAAGTTAACCACGACTGTACCTTAAAGGTATATTACTTATTAAAATCTGTTAGTATTTCAGTGTAAGATCTCCTTGTGTATGTATTGGGACCGGAAGGTAATATCGTTTCTACAAATATCCAATTTTTTCTATTTTTATCAAAAACCGATGGATTTTTATTAATTTGGTATTAAAAATTTTTCATACAAAAAATAGAAAAACATTGTTGATAACAAGGAGTGGTGATTACATAATTGATTAAAAATAAAAACTTGTTAGAAAAAAAAATGTATTAGTTTGAATTTAAGGTTAGAAATCAACATTACATTTTGGTCCACCTAATGTATTACATGAATTATTAACAAAGTTGTTTCATTTTCAGATTGTAACAAAATCATCCTAAATAAACAAAATTTCATTCAGATTGATCTGAGTAATTTCAGAATTACAATTAGGACAAAATCATTATGACAGTGAATTTTTGATATGTATATATATATAGATACGTGTTCATGTGCAACTTTGCGTAGCCACTTTGGAAGAGAAGCAGAGTTAGACTGAAATGAACAAGGAAAGAAAAAAAGAAAAGAAAAGAAAAGAAAAGAAGCACCATGACGGGAGGTTTTAATCTCTGATTCCGAAAATCAGCGTAATGTATTCCTCCCCTAGGGGTCCACTCTCTCAGCTTAGGAGAAGGAGAAGGAGAAGAAGAAAAGGAAAAAGAAGGGATAGGCTCACGCAACCTATAATTTCAACGCGAACGGACTAAGTCGTTGGTAATATGGGAACCCAACGTTCGTATGACGGCTCATTTCCATAATTCGTTCTTTAAGCATCATTTTTAATAGGCCTATGGCGCCGTAACTACGAGACTGAACCTTTTCCATTCTCTTACACTGATCTTGATGTCTCTTCAAACGAGCAAAGAAACATCAATTCTTCCAATGAATCTTTTCATTTTTTTTTTTTTTTTACATTTGTTTCGAGACAACAAAAATGTACAATAACTATAATCAAGAAAATCAATTGTCGACTTTCTTTATGACTCCGTCATCAAACAAAGTATTTGATGTGTTCTTGTTGTTTAGGTTAGGTTTAAATCCATCGTACGAAAAAAGTGAGAAAAAGAAGATTTTCGATCCCCTTTTTCTATATACCCTTCTTTGTTCGTTTTCTTCGTTCGAAGAAAAGAATCGAATGAAAACGAATGCGACTGACAATGCATGCCGCTAAAGAAAATATTTGTCGACTTTTCTACATTGTTTGCTCGGCTATGCAACATAACCTTTTCAAATATCCGTGGTTCCCTGCTTTATTGAAATGTTTTCTATATACCTGTGAATTATATTTGAAGGATAGTCTTATGGCATGAGGACATTTTTTTTATAAATTATCTTTTTATAAAACAACGTTTTTTACAATGAACATTGAAAAAAAAATAAAATCCCCAATTTTCAAATATGCACACAAAAATCTGTCTATTGCATAGAAAAAAAAAAACAAAAAAAAATCGTTATACATCCCCATATGCGTGAACGAACGGCAAAATGACCTTACTGGGTCAGTTCAACCCGCCCATGAAAACCAATAATTAATCACACACATTTCACACCTTGGACCGCGTGTTGCGTGGAAAAAAAAAAAAAGAGAAAACGTTTGAGGGGGAGCATAAAAAAAAAAAAAAAAGAAGAAAAAAATCACCTTGGGTGCTTTTTAGGTCTGCTGGAGAAGAATATTGGATGAATAGAATTTGAAGGATGGAAAGAGAAATAGAAAGAGGGAAAGAGAGAGAAAGAGAGAGAGGAAAGTTGGGGAGGGGGGGAACAAGATCCATGGAAGCACCGTTGAACTTTTGTGTCCGTGAGACGAATCGCTATACTGCGTTCCATTGACAAATGATTCGAACGAAACGTTTTCGACCTCCCACATCGTTTTTACAGCATTCTCTGAACATTTTCTACATAACCTATGTAAAATCCACTTCTTTTCTTCCCTCAGATATTTTCTTTTTTCTTTTCAAACGTCTTAGATCGAAAAGGAAACCTTATTAAAAACAACTTTGTGTGATATTAAAGAGTTGGAACTTCTGAAAAATGAACTTTTAAGGAAATATGTGAGCAAAAATTATACCTAAAGGAGGGGTGGGGAGGGGTGGGGGGTCCTGACATGAAAGTGATATCCCCACCCCCACCCCCACCATCTTATATATGAAGTCCCTTGTTTTACAGGTTCTCTTTTAACTCTTCTTGGTGTTTGCACGCGGAAGAGAAAAAATAAAAAAGAAATAAAGAAAGAAAGTAGGTTCCTTGACGCTTATACTGCTTCACGTGGGACGACGACGACGACGACCATAGTACGACATAAAGACACCATAGCATACCACACACAAGGCGACACCTCGATGCTACACGTTGACCGAGAACTCTCCGAGGACCACACACGAAGGATCACTAACACCACCATCATACCACCACCTCTCCCTTTGAAATGTCTCCTACTCGCAACACATGTCCGTAGGAGTTCTCCTTTTTTCATAAAAATAAAAAAAAAATAAAATCCGAGCCGAGTCACAGAGGTTAAACCGAGCGAGCCATTTAACCATGCTCGGAAAGCAGCCTCAAAAACGCAAAACTCCCTTGTGAGAACCTTGATACTTTCCTTGATGAAATCGATCTCGAGATACCTATGTAGTGGTAGGTACCTTGTTATGCGTGCTCGAATTACTCTATATAGTTGATATTGTATTATGCTTTCTTTCATCGGCATTGATACTTTCATTTTTTTTGTTTTGTTTTTTGTTATTTTTTAATCTTCTTCTCTCGTTTTAGATCAAATTTCGCCGAAATTCTTTTTTGCACAATTTTTGATTATTAACACTTGGCATGTGCGGTTATAATTCACAGTCAAGTTACACGTGTAGCGGACGTTTTGTCATAAAACGCGTGGGAGTTTGAGACAAAAATTTCTTGTATCCATATTTTTTCATTTTTATCGAATTACGTATTACATATGCATTAAAAAATGAACAATTCATCATTTACATTAGTTAAACATTTTATTCACTTCACACTGTGTCTTGTAATTATACGTTACTCGCTATGTACTGCAAATCTAGTAAATACGTATTTTTACGTGACCCGCGCTCCAGTGAGAGATAGTGAAAAACGTAAAAATACGTTGCCCGCATGCCAAGTGTTAACGTCTTTAATAACTGACAAGGGGGAAGTTTTCTCGCATTGATTGCTAATTGGGTGTATGTATCCTTCAACATCAACCAATGAGAATCACCAAAGTTTCTTTTTCATTGGAATTGACAAAAGATTATCATCTCTCGTTTTGGAATCTGTTTTTTTTCTGACAAATATAAAAAGAGAGAGAAAGAGAGAGAAAAAAAGGTCAGGCAGCCAACCAAAACATTTCATTGTTCCGTTTATGGTCTGTTTTGGGTGCCCTTGGTGGCGCATACTCGTGTTGCTCAAATGCAACGTGAAGGCCAAAGTCAAATCCGTTTCCTCGCTGATCGGTCATTGCGAACAAAGTAGCAAAAAACATAATGATAATTAAATGCAGGATGCATTCGCATGTAATGGAAAATTCCATAAACAAATTTTACTTGTTATGGCGATCATTGGAAAGGAGGAAATGTGATAAAAAAAAAAAAGGAATGTATAATTTAAGGTAGAAATATTAAAAGGCATCACTAGTGTGATCGTTTGAAAAAAAAGTAACTAAACTCAAATAAATTATTTGAGATTTGTGTGCACTAGAAATCTTAGTATTTAATCTTAGTTATTTTTAAAGGTATAGAGGATTATCAAAATATGCAAAAGAAAAATTTATATAATAAATATTATATATTATTGTATATAGTTAATATTAAAAAAATATTTATAATAATTTAATATAACTTATTACTATATTTATATATATAATAATAAATTCAATTATATATTATATTATTATATATAATATAATAAGTAGTATAGT
>NW_015149072.1:429491-470213 GCF_001465965.1 Polistes dominula | reverse complement strand
TTTAAGTGAATAATAATTAGACTTCATTGAACAGTTTAAAATTATATTAAATGAACGTATCAATCTGATTCTAAAGAAGTTTTCACGTCAAAAAAGCCACAGCAACGCGAATTAATTTAATATTTATATTTATATATTATAATTATATTTATATATAAATTTATATTTAATTATTGCAATATAATATTTCAATAATTATAATATGTAATAAATATATATTTAATATTATTATAATTAAAATATAATATATATATAATAAATTTATTTTTAAATAATAAAATATAATAATTATTTCAATATTACATTACAATAACTAAATATAAATTTATATGTAAATATAATCTTTAATATATAAATTAATTAAATAATTCATTAATTATGCCGATACTCATCATTAAAATATGAAAACATATGCCAGTCACGAGCGTATTAACACGTTGAGTGCCACGCAAATTCTTACGGAAATCTTCGTCAGACCATGCGCTGTAAAAGTTGAACGTCAGGCATATGTGCCTGACACAGCCTGAAGATGAAGTTCTGTGTCAGTCACTTATGACTGACGTGTCACTCAACGTGTTAAAAATGCATTTTTATTAATTTACTTTATATTATAAATAATATTATATATATATATAATGATGGTGCAACGATTGGTTGAAATCAAAATTCAATCATATCAAAAAGGAAACGTTTTATCGCTTCCTCCTTGAAGCGTGAAAGCACGCAACACATATGTATGTGTATGTTCATGGTACGTAACCGAAATGAGAGCAACCCACTCCTCTCAGTATCCTTTCTATTCAAGTTAGTTTATTCTGAATAAAGGGGGAGATATACCAAGGGCGTCTATGTAATCCCTCCCCACCATTTTCAAGAATGTAACCAAGCTCTTTTCATGAAGATTGATATTACTTGAATTACAATTAACATTTTATGTTTTAACATGTATATAAAAACATAATTAATTTCAATATACACCTAATAACTCATGTCCTTTGTTTTTGTTCAAGGGATTAGTGTTAATGTTGCTGTAATAAACCGTAATGTCATCTTTTTAGATCCTTGAATATTACAGGTGGATAGAAAGTTTCAAACTTTTGAACTTTTGATAGAATGCAATTGATGCATTTGATGATTTGATAGAATGCAATTGAATGTATTTACACACATGTATAGTTGTAATAAATATACGGTTACTCTCGTACACATTTAACCCCCACGTTTTAGCTTCCGCGTTGAATGAGTTAGAAAGAGAGAGGAAGAATCTGACGAATTTAACGGTCGTCAGGCAGCGTGACAAGTGCGTGACAAGTGCGTGTTCATCGGTTAAGTTAGTCGAAGAAAGTAAGAAGAAGAAGGAGAATAAGAATAAGAAGAAGAAGAAGAAGAAGGGTGCTTTTCTTCTGTTAGTCTTGTTGGTAGGGTTCGTGCGTTGGTGGTTGTAAGTTGGCGGTTCGTTCATGGCCACCGAATTAATAGGCCATCTGCTCAACTCCTCAGGGCTCCTTTAAGGAAGTCAATGTTTAGGAAGTCCATGGGAAGCGGCGACAACGGAAAGACCCATAAAGAGAGGACATGGGAACGAGAGTTTGCGAGGAAGTTACGTACGGTGTTTCTTCCTACGCCCCCTTAAACATTTTTCTTATTCCTATTCTCCTTCTTCTTCTTCTTCTTCTTTTTCTTCTTCACCGTTGGGAAAAAAGAAACAAAAAAAAAAAAATGGATGAAACTTAGGTTAATACGATTCAATTTTTTGTTAATCAATTAGTTTATACTTGAATGATTTTCTCACAGGTTTCGTTTGATTACTTCAGAGTGTTCCCTGTAATTTGATAAATATTATCTGATAATCGCCATAATAACAGATACAATAATATTAAATGAAAGATAGGAGATAAATTGGAAGGTTTTAGGAAGATTTGAAAATTGTAGACAACAAACGTATGGTACGTTGTCTGTTTTTTCGAAATAGTAGGAAGAAAAGAGGATAAATAAATCCAAAACGACGAAGCCACTACCACCACCACTATCTAGTCGTGCGCCTGGTAACAATAACGAACACCTTTTATGCACACGTGGATTCCTACCTCCTTCAGAAGGAGACACCACCACCACCACCACCACCACCACCACCACCATCATCATCATCACCATCACTATCAACATCAGTACGAGCAGAACCACTAGCACGAGCAACGTCTACTCATCCTGTCTCTCTCTTTTCCACCTTCTACCTTCTTCTCCTCATTCACCTGCTGCTATTCGAAGATCAGCTGCCCTAACCGCCACCTTGACAGCACCTTGCTACCCACCACTGTCCTCCTCCTCCTCCTCCTCCTCCTCCTTCTTCTTCTCATCCTTCTCATCCTTTTCCTTCTTCTTCTTCTTCTTCTTCATCGTTTTCGTTGTCGTTGTCGTTGTCGTTGTCGTTCAGTATCTTCTTCTTCTTCTTTCTTTTAGCGTTTGCAACCACATGCCCCCGCACACGCATACGCATACGCCCAGGCGTCCAAGAATTTTTCCAAAAAAATCCAGCTGCAACGATCTTTTATGGGGGTCTCCCGATGCTGCTGGCCGTGCTACACCATGTAGCATGCACCGGCACCAAACGCACAGCTTGCCAGACTCCCATCGTCATTATACTTCCTTCTGCAAAAGTTATCTTACTCTACCCGACCTCTTCTCTTTTTATTTTTTTTTTTTATGGATCGTGTAATTGCATTAGATAAAAGGATACAAGGGTGTGACTCGTATTTAATAATTCATCCTTAACAAAGTGCTATTATCTTCATTCAATTCGTTCTATCCTTGTTTATTTTTTTATTTTTTTTTTATGGGTGATATGATTTATTAACAATAATTTACTATCAAATGGAAATGTTAATTTGTAATTCATATTTTGTAATTGATTCGACGAATGTTATTGTCGTCTTTCATTTTGAACATTGTAATAAAATAACCACGTTATTTCTTTTTGTTCTTTTGCATAACAGAGAAGCAAATAAGCAGCAGGTGAAAACACCGAGCTCTATACACGTAAAGAAGAAAGAAGGAAATATAGAGAACGATCGATTCTTTAAGACAATTTTTAACTGACACACGCACGCGACATTTCGTTCTGTAATTTAGATAACAGATATTTCATCGCATATGTCGTTTGCAACAAAATTCAACGGCTCCGGCATAACATATTTATATATATATATATATATATATATATTGTTTAATGTTAATGTTTAATTCAAGAAATAGATCTAACAAATTGTGTGTGAACTTACAAAAGAAATGTTTAGCTCATAGATTCATTCAAGTTTGAATGTGTTCAAAACCTTTTAACACGTTGAGCTCCATGCGAATTCTTAGGGAAATTCCTGTCAGACCACAGGCGTTTCTTTGTATTGAAAAAATAGTTGAACGTGTCAGTCACCCGTGACGGACGTGGCCTAAACGGAAAGTCTAGTGTCAGCCACCGATGGCTGACGTGGCGTTCAACGTGTTACAGGGTTAATGTTTCTACCGCATCCCTGAATCGCTGCAGCACCCACTTTGAAAATCACTGGTATATATTATCTACGATCGAGGATTTTTGATAGAATAATTGTTTTACAGCTATTCGATTTCGATCTTGAAGTACAGCCAATTGTCGAAGTAATCGTTGGTAAGACTATTGAGCAAGCTTTGATCGAGGTYTTAGAGGAAGAAGAAGTGGCAGCTTTACGAGAACAACAAAGAAGATTCCGAGAATTACGAGCTGCTGAGAAAGCYGAAGCAAACAGATTGAAAGAASAAGAGAGAAGACTTCGAGAGGAAAAAGTAAGAAAATATTCGTTGTATTGTTATTTCATTAACGATTACTACTATTTATATTTATAACTTATTAGTCAAAATAAGTCAAATGTTATAGTTATTACCTATATAATAGAGAAGATATAAATATAAATCTTGAATGATTTTTAATTAATCTCTAATTTAACACGTTGAACGTCACGTTCATTTTTAAGAAAGTCCTCGTCAGGCCATGCTAATTTTCAAGGAAGTCCCCGTCAGGCCACACGCGCCACTTAGATGTATCCATGTTATACGTTGTCAGTCATCGATGATTGACGTGGCCTATACGGAAAGTCTTGTGTCAGCCATCGATGACTGACGTGGCCTAGATGGAAAGTCTTTTGTCAGTCACCGATGGCTGACGTGGCCTAGAGGGAAAGCCTAATGTCAGCCACGAATGACTGACGTGGCCTAGAGGGAAAGTCTTGTGTCAGCCATTAATGACTGACGTGACCTAAGCCGAAAGTCTAGTGTCAGCCATAGATGACTGACGTGGACTACATGGAAAGTCTAGTGTCAGCCACCGATGGCTGACGTGGCGCTCAACGTGTTAATGAACTAAAGAAGAAGATTCTAACATAATGCGAATAGGTTATGCTTCCAATTCTAATAAAGTCGATAAAAGGTTACGTCTGCTGTTGTTTTTCATTCTCACAGAAAATCAGAAGAAAGAATATCGATTTTTTTTAAATGATTGGGGAATAAGAAGGAAGATGAACGTTTCATCCTTGGACCCTTCAGTTTCTATTTATCGGGCTGAACGTCCGGTCAAATCTTTAAGATTTACGAAGAATCAAAGCATATGACCAAAGGATAATTTTTTCTGCTTATTTTTATCTTTCGACTCCCCACATGAGGGGTGTACATGTCCAGTAAAAATTCAAAAAGATCTAGCACATCTTTTTTTCATGAAAATCTGACCTCGTAACGAAAATCACTAGTCTAACGGTTTAAAAAAAAGATGATTTTTCAGAATTTTTTTCAAAGTAAACTACTGCATGAAATGTTTTAATTTTTTGAGGAGATATTCATGAATACTTAATGAATATATGACCAAATTTTTAGATTAAAAAATTGAAAATTAAGCGACTTATTCGCAATCTTCCAAGTCCCCCCACTGCTGCAGTTATGGCGACCTTCACAGTTCATGAAATCATAAAAACCAAAAAGTTTATTAAACTAGAAGGAATTTTCCGCACCATGAACCTCGGTCCAAAAGAACAATTGAAATTTAACAAAATGGTGGAGTTTTATAAAAAAAAGGTTTCAAATTTCGCGCGAAAATTTGATGATTTTTGGGCCCTGCCAAAATTACATTTTTTATTCGATCGGAAAATTGGAGGTTCATGGTATGCAGAAATATATATAAAAGAAGCTTCAACAAGAATCAAATCGATCGGATGATTTGTCTTCGAGTTCTAACTGCAGCAAATTTGGAAAATGTATTAGGAGGACCGAAAAGTAATGTCGTWACTACGYACGTCAAATTTTCATATTAATATTTCAATCAAAAAACCGATTGATGATTTTTATCGTTACGATATTAAAAATTTGCATATCAGATAGAAAAAGATTGTTGATAACGTGATTAATTAATTTAATATAAATAATTGAATTATTGATTAATAATAAAAACTTGTTTGACAAATTTATTCGTTCGAATTTTGAGGTTAAAAAGTAACATTACTTTCCGGTCCACCTAATAGTTTCGAGAAAAACACGTTTTAAAGTTTAAGTTGCTGATTTGATCGTTATAAATGAAGAAATATTAGATGACTATGTAACTCAAAAACTATTTGAAAGATGCACTTGAAATTTGAGTATATTATTTTTAAAGGTATAGACTATCGAAGTATACAAAAAAAAAAATTCGATTTTTTCCAAATTTCACACTAGTGTGCTCCTAAACGATTTTTCGTCAGACGAGTAAGTTGGGAAAGAAGAAGAAATCGTGTCTAACCATTGACTGTAGGTGATCGCATTATGTACGTAGAGTGTAGGTAACGTGTACAATCTTCTTTCTAGAGAAAGAGAGAAAAAGAGAGAGATAGAGAGAGAAAGAGAGATAACTTGTGAGAGAAAACCTGCATGGCGGGAGAAAAAGACGAAGAGAATCACCTGCGGTGCACCTGCTGTGCAGGGGGCTCCTTTGGTCCCGTATTAAAAGTGTATCAGACCCTCCTCCTCATCTTCTTTACTCTTTGAATAGCCTCCTTGGATTGTTCACTCTCTCTCTCTCTCTCTCTTTCTCTTTCTCTTTCTCTTTCTCTCTTTCTCTCACTCGATCGACAACTCCTCCTCCACTACGAAAATACCTGGTGGCCTCTTCTATACGGTAATTGGCCCTCAACCGACTTTTACCTTTGATGGAAACGCGCGTGCGAGATCGGCATAGTCCTGATCCAGGACATATTCTGTTAAACGATCCTAAAATATCCTGTATAAAGTTGTTCTCATTTTGCGAATATAGGTTATGTTGAACGATCGAATAATAAATGAACTCGTTATATTTTTACAGGAAATAATAATAAAAAAAAAATTAAAATCAAGGGGTTTAATATATTTTAATATATTGGGTTGTTCAGAAAGTAATTTCAGTTTTGTTTTATACAATAAATGCATTAGTTGATGTAAATCAGTAAATAACAACACATGAGATTGATCAGAGGTAAAATTAATCAAGTTTAACTGTTTATGTCCATTTAAAAGTCTTAGGTTTTAGGTTAAGAAGCGAAAATTGTCTTCATTTTCATAAAAGAAAGACAAAATTATTTTCAGAACAACCCAGTTCAGTGTTTATTACAAATTTTTTTGAATACATTATAGATAAAAGGAATCTCTTAAAGGATCTTAAAATATTCTTTATACAGTTGTTTACATTTTGCGAATATAGGTTATGTTGAACGATCGAATAATAACTGAACTTGTATTAATATATTTTAGTATAGTTTAGTGTTTATTACAAATTGTTTGAATACGTTTTAGATAAAAGGTATCTCTTAAAGTATCCTAAAATATTTTTTATACAGTTATTCACATTTTGCGAATATAGGTTATGTTGAACGTACGAATTATTAAAATCAAGGTGATTAATATAGTTTGAGTATATTTTATTGTTTATTACAAATTGTTTGAATACATCGTAGATAGAAAGAATGGGTTTTGCTGACATTGAAGACGTTACACGTGTAATATAGAAAAGAAAACGTTGAAAAGTTTGAACAACGGAAATTTTCTGTTCTCTTTTTTTCCTTTCTTTCTTTTTTTTATATCGCTAGAGAAAGAAAAAAGATAAACGTATCTTCCGTCTGGCAGGCGAGAAGGAAAAAGTCGAGGAAACGACTAGAAGACGTTCTCGTCGTTGTGTACAACGAAGAAACGGCATCGGTTCGTTCACGAACTCGGCAACGGCCAACAGGTGTATAGCAGGTGCACACCCCAGCACCTTGGAGAGTGTTGTAGAGAGTTAAAAAGTTTCACATCCACCTGAAGGTCCCACGCGAGAAGCCGAGCGAGCGACTTTCAACCGTCGCCAGAGTTCGAACGCCCTTACCACCCTTCCAAAGACCCACCCCACGAACAACGAACAGGAACAGTGTCTTATATACTGGTGGAACTCCATTTACTGGTGGATCGTATCATATATTTATCATTGATCGAAATATATCGTATGATATATTTATCATAGATCAAACTGCTAGTCCAATTGATGATTAACACTTTAATGGCCGCACGTCTACGCAGTCAAACGTTGCCAAGGACAGGTAATATTTTTGAAAAATTAATTTTAAAAAAATCTTTATTAAATTTAAGAAAAAACTAACATACAAAAAAACAATAACAATTTAATTTTATATAATTTTAAATATTTAAAAGGTTACAAAATAAATAACGGTGAATAACGGTTGTTCCGGCTATCACACACATGTTGTGTGAGCGGCCATTAAAGTGTTAATATTAATGATTAATACATTGAAATCATTATCTATAGTTAATTAATATAAAAACAAATATCATTTATGATATATATAGTATATTTTAATTAGCTGTACCCCTCCATGCGTTGCTGTTAGTTCGATTAAATAGAAAAAAAAAATAAAAGTATAGATAAAAGTTAGGTTATGTTTAAATGTTTCGTACACTCACAGAAATCTATGTCCAACAGATGGCGCAGGACTTACCTGTATCTATTTTTGTTTTAAATTAATTAATTATTTTATAAATAAATAAGCTAACTGTATATGAATGCAACGTTGTGTTAACTGTGCCCCTCCACACTTTGCTGTTAGTTTGATTAAATAGAAAAGAAAAAAAAGTATAGATAAAAGTTAGGTTAAGTTTAAATGTTTCGCACACTTACCAAAATCTATGGCCAACAGATGGCGCGGGACTTACCTGTATCTTTTTTTCTTTGTTAAATTAATTATTTTATAAATAAGTAAGCTAACTGCATGCGAATGCAACGTTGTGTCAAAAGTATAGATAAAAGTTAGGTTATGTTTAAATTTTCCGCACATTCACCGAAATCTATGGTCAACAGATGGCGCAGGACTTACCTGTATCCATTTTTTTTTTAAATTAATTAATTATTTTATAAATAAATTAGCTAATTGTTTGCTAATGCAACATTGTGTTCAAATTTCGAAACAATCGATAAAGTATAAAGAAAATCTACATTTTTATACAAAATGGATTGGTTTTAGAATAAATATTTCTTTTACAGTTTAAACAGGTATGTGAATTATGAAAATAATAACGTGGGTGGGGAGATAAATAGAGGTGGTTTGAACAAAAGCTCGCGCTTATGTTATACGAAACGGAAAACGAAACACCTGCAGCTTATTATCGAACAAACATCGATCGAGTATCGATTTAACATCGATTGATCTCTCTCTTTCTATCTTATTTTTTTCTTACAATTAGTTTTTCTTTTTTTTTTATGATTCTTTCGAATGTTGCACTCAAGAAATGCTCGATAAATTTTTGACCGTTGAAAAGGAACCCTGACGCAACCTGCACCTAGCATGAGGTGCACGACGTCTGCTGTCTTCCTTCCTTCCTTTCTTGTTTCCTGGACAACAAGTGCGTAGAAGGCACAAGTGATTCTTTCGATTTAATGACACCATTGCCTGTCTTCTTACACACACACACACACACATACAGACAGACACAAGAAGGCGGATACGCATTCGTGCATGGGATATTTTTCCGTCGACAAATATCCAACAATTTTGATGTCTATCCATGGCTATCGCTTTCGACATTACTTTTTGATTGTAAGAATTTGGAAAGGGGTAGTTTTTGTTAACTACCCCTTACCCCAAGATCGTTGACCTTTGTTATATATGGTTACAATATTATAATAAATAAAACCTACAATTATTTTACTTCTGATGCTCAGCATTCGTTTCATTTCTATTGGGTTGGTAACTAAGTGATTGCGGATTTTAAATAAGAATTAAAATTCAAAATATGAGTTTATTCAATTAGGTACTGTCCATTTTTGCTAATGACCTCTTGTCATCGGTCAGACAGTGTCATAATGCAACGTTCATCAAATTTCTTATCTTTGCTATCAAAAAACTGAATTAGGTGTAATTTGACATTGTTAACGTTATTAAAAATTTGATCATTTAAGGAGTGCTGCATGGAACGAGATAAATGGTAGTCTGAAGGCGCAAGGTCAGAGCTATACGGTGGATGTGACAACACATCCTAATCCATATCCAATAATTTTTGACGAGTAACCAAAGATGTGTGGGACTTTGCATTATCATGGTGGAAAACAACACCCTTACGATTTGCCAATTCTGGTCGCTTTGCTTGAATTGCATCGCTCAGTTTGGCGAGTTGTTCAACGTACAGGCTCGAATTGATCGTCTGGTTTTTTGGTAAAAGTTCAAAGTACAGAATTCCTTTATAATCTCACCAGACTGACAGCATAATCTTTTTTTTGGTGAATCTCTGCTTTTGATGTCGTCTGGGCTGGTTCATCTTGCATCACCCACGATCTCATCCGATTAACCTTAACTATCCATTTTACTGAACAACATTTATCAGTATTAAACAGTCTAACCCCACCAATTCTCTGGGGATCTCCAGGGACTCCCCACCATTTCCTCGGGGGATCCCTAGGGTTTCCCTATCAATTCCCCAGGAAATTTCTTTTTGTTTTCTATATGTATATATGATTTTGGTTCGCATTTGCGAATATTTATGATCTACGAAAATTTCAATGCAATTGTTTTTGAGAATTAGCTTTGATCAAATGTGCCAGTAGTTAATCAAAATAAAAAGTAACACAAAATACGAGCTAACTTTTATTAATCATAACTGAATTGACTGAACTCAGGCGTATATGCACCTGTACGTCCCTTTCTCTTTACCGGCGGCACACACTCGCTCAACATTGCGGCAGCTGTAACGTATAGGGGATTAACGTATCCCATTCGAGTATTGGAGGTATCCTACAGATGGAAGGCATCATCATCTTTGCTATCTCTCATTTTCTTTCTATTTGTGTCTTTCGTTTCTCCAAGATTCAAATTATTATACATAATTTACAATATCAATTATAATTTTTTTTTTATATTCATTTGTATTTCCTATGCATATGAAAAAAAAAAAAAAAAATAAATAAATATCCTTTAATCAGTTAACTGTGTTTGACGAATTTACTCGTCATGAAGATGAATTTCATCGTCAAGACTGATGTCCTGAAAAAAGTGATAGGATTTTATAGCATGCGTATAAAATAGGGACCAGTTGATATTTCAATTGTAATTTTTGTGAAAAACGAAGCATATTTTTAAATTTCAAAATGTTTTTTTTTTTTCAAATTTCAAGACGCACAGAGCGGTGCGCACTTTCAAAACGGAACGTCACAGTTAATTGTTTACAGTATAATATGTATAAATCACGAGTTAATAACTTTGTGAGAATAAATAATAGGATATTAAAATAAATGATACAAATGATACAAAAATACTTGAAAACAATTTGTATTATTAATTCTTTTTATAATTAATTATAATAATATTTTTATTATTAATTATTAATTTGTATTCGTATCATTAATTAATAATTTTTATTGTATCATTATCCTAATTTAATTTGTATCATGAATTTAGTTGTATACAACTTATTATCATTTGTATTAATTACTTGTATGTAATTTAATTTGTATTTATGTGTAAACATAATTTTATTTGTGTATTACAATTTGATTGTAATAAAATTATTTGTTATATTTATAAAAATATGGAATAAGAAAAATATATCGAATTAAATATCGATTATATTCGACATATCTGTACACAAGAAATTTATAAATCAATTCAAATTTCTTARCATTACGTAATTTCAAGGAATCTATTAAACACGTTAGACGATCACTTGGAAAGTACATTTTGCCATCTGCCTTTTCTATACTATATTGGGCATATGTCGTTGGATAATATCGAAAATGATCTGAACAGGTAGAAAAAAAAGAGAGGGAGAGAGAGAGAGAGAGAGAGAAAGATCAAAGTGGATTCTAAACTTGGAAGAGTTCGCTACCCGTCTGTCGGTGCTCACCTGTTGATTTCTTCCAAATCAAAATAATATCACGGTTTCCATATTTCCGCGTTGCATTATATTTAATTACTTCCTACATTAAAAAAAAAAAAAAAAACAAATCGACTGTAAAAAATGTAAAAAAGCTTAGTTTCTTATCATCATAATTCAATGAAAAATATATTAGTAATAAATAATTTATAAAATTAAAAGGGCTAGGTTAACAAACCAAACGGAAATAACTGTCTCTCTATCTTTCTCTTTGTAACCCTTCCGTTTCCGGCAGGATTCGATGAATCTCAGTGAATATGACGGACGATTAAGTTTGTCAGTGATGTAGACAAACCCCCCATGAACGATAATGGGCATGACGAGAAGGATTGTGATGACCAGAAAGAAAGGTAGGCGGCAGTGGGGAAGGGTTTAAGGGAAATGCGATCGTAGTCTGATTTATGAACGAAATCTCGAGTAAACGACCTGTTTCCGTGCTTCACGGTGCGTGAAATAACTTTGGGTGAGTTCAGTGTTTGCGGGGAGGAAGGTCTATCGAATACACGCATCATACGTTATGTGTTTATCTGGTTTATGCATATTCTTGTGTGTGTATGTGTGTGTGTGTACGTCTAAACCACTATTCAATTCAGATATATAGTTGTATGTATTTGTACAACTTAAAGAAATAAGACGAACGAGTTGGACAACTTCCTACGAACCTTTAACACTAGATTTACGGGCATTACCCTGTATACCTTTTTTTCTTACTGAAATTCCGTCTTTTTGACGGATATGTTAAAATGCAATTTTTTTGTTTGTTTGAAATTATTTATTAAAAAGTTTTAGATTGATATGTCATTGACTGTTGTCTTCAATACATTTTTTTTCATGTAAACTCAATCTTATAATCTTTCACTTTGATCTACTTGTTTTATAAAATAACTAGGGGTGCCCCGCCATGCGTTGCTGTAGCTCACAATCAGTCTGATATACACGTCTTTAAGTCAACGAATTACCTTATACCGCCATCTGTTTTAGGATCTTATCGAACTAACAGAGATAATCATGGCTCTTTGTTAATAAACAAATAATTCGCGATTAATAAAATAATATTGCGATTATAAATTGAGATATAAACTATCCTATCTTTCAAGTTGGATGATACTGCACACAGTGTGCAAAATTTTATTAAAATCGGTTCAGTAGTTTAGGAGTCCATTGCGAACAAACAACGTGACACGTAATTTATACATATTAAGATAAGAGATGCTTCATCTCCAAAAATAATTTCTTTTACCGGCAAAGCTCAGCAGTGAACTGTGAGTATTTGTGATATGAGAAGGTTTGATCGAACTGTAAACAACAAATTCAAACTTGTTTGCTCATGTATTTACTGTAAAATAGTCGTCATTTGTTTAGTGTTGTTTTTTCTTATTCATTGTTATTTCATTTTGATTATTTCCAGATGTTGTATATCTGTATAACTTAATCCATCAAATAGACGGATTTTTGTAAAAAGAGGTATACCACATCTGTAAATAATAAAATAAAGGTGTTCCAGAGAAAATGACTAGAAATATATATTCGTTGCATTATATAATTAAAAAGCAATATGTAATATTTAAAGAATAATGTTTACATGTTCAGAATTTTGAAGCATTAAATCGAAAATCCGTCATTTTGACAGGGTTCCGTAAATCTACTGTTAATGAAATATTGTTTATTTTATATGTTTTTTTCAACTTAGTGTATCAAATAATTTTTATTACTATTATTTTGTATTTTTTATTGCTAATTTAAGGATTTATTATTTATAGGTTATCTATGTCTTTAGGTACTGTAAGTGTTTAATAGGTGACGCTGTATTATAATTCAATTATTTCAATTTACATACGACATAACCGTACTTTTTATATTTTTTTGTGTGTATTATTATTTTATATATTTCATTCTAATTGTAATATATTATTTTATGTGTTTTTATAATTTACTAAATAGTTAAGAATTCTATTATATATTAATATCTATATAATCTATAATTATATTAATTCAATTATATATTTTATTATTTTTTATTATTATTATTATATATATATATATATTTATTATTATTAATTATATATTCAATATAAATTATATTAAATCAATATTTTATAACAAAGTCACAGCAACGCATGACCGAAGCGTTTTTATAATTAAACGTTATTTTTATAATATAAAAACCAATATATAATATTTCAAGAATAATGTTTGCATGTTCAGAATTTTTAAACATTAAATCGAAAACCCGTCATTTTGACGGGTTCCATAAATCTAGTGTTAAATGTATGAACTATTGAAATATGTAAAAAAAAAATTCGATTTTTTCCAAATTTTATCCTAGGATATATATTCAGAGACAGAAATCAGTACACATGAAAGTTTGATAATGAATATCTTTTAAACGCTTAATTTAATCGCCAAAACATAAGACACCATTTTTATAGAGCAGTTAATTTCCTACAAAAATTTGTATTGCGCATTTTGTAATAGTCATTTATTGTCGAGTTATAAAATTCATAAACAAAAAATGCAATTTGTCTGAAAATAATCAAACTTAAATCTTCAATATCATTCAAATGATGAGGTTTACGGAAAAAATATAAGATACCTTTTTTGTAGAGCATTAAATTTCCTACAAAATTCATCTAGAACATTTTTCTCTACAATCAATTAATGATGAGATATGAATTTTATTCTATTGGACTGAAAAAAAAAAATAAAATAAAATAAAAAACTGCGATGCGGAGGATCTTCCTATTAAAATGAAGAGCTCATATTTGATGAGAATTGTTTTAATATGTCTAGCAACCCATTTTTCCGTGGCACTTGTAAAAAAAAAAATAATTGATTTTTTTCACCTACCCTAATATATATATATATAGTTCCCCTTAAATATAGAACACTCTTATGAAGTATTATTATTAATCCGTCCATAGATTGAAACGACGCAGTCTCCTCGAGCGTATTTAATCGGTGATACAATAAATTATTTCTCGAGTTGAGGTTAAGAGTCACCATGTAAAATAATCTTTTATTAAAATCGAAAAGTTTGTCTCGCATCTTCCCCTTTCTCTTCCTTCCTTTCCAAAACAAGATTGACAATGGGAAGCAATACGAAGTTGAATCTTATAATTAAACTGATAAGAGAGAAAAAATGAAAATGAGAAAGAAAGAGAGAGAGAGAGAAAGAGAGAGAAAGGAGACAAAGATAATGGTTATCTGCTCACGTGATTTTCTTTAAGATAATCAACCTCATACTGTGATCTTTTATTTTCTTCTTTTTATGTTCTTACGATAATATTATAATTATATATTTTTTATCCTTAACATTTTTGTGCTAATTCATTTATAATTATATATTTATATTCTTCTTCTTCTTCTTTTTCTTATTATTAGGACTTCATTCTGTTATCCCTAACTTCACAGATTAAAGAGACCGTGAAATTAGTTCTGGGAGCGATTATTTCTTTTTTTTTTTACCGAGGGTAGGTTGCTAGCCTCACCCTCGAACCCTCCCTCCCCTTCTCCTTTATCTGGGCTTGGGACCAGCTAGATATTATCTAGATATTTAGATACTAACTAAGCGGAGTTATATATGAGCCGTTCAGTGCACACATCGATTAGGGATCCTATAGGAGGGATGCGCCATATACATTGCTGGGGAACCGGAACTCGATTTTGCGCGCGAATGATTCAAACATTGAAATAATTATGAAATAATGAATTGCATCAAATACAGAAAAAAAAGTGAACTATATTTAATGATAATTAAACAATTTATATTAAAATAGAATAGGTTAGATGAAAAAATTATTATAAATTCAAGCGGTCCTCCAAAATTTTCAGCCAATGGCACATGAGCAGAACATGTATGGCGCATCCCTCCTACAGGATCCCTAACATCGATTAACAACTCCACTTTTTGAAAAATTTTAAATTTAAGTGTCAAAGCACTTAGTATAGTCATTACTTTTTATATTTATAATAACTTTCCTGAATAATAAAGAATATAACACCATTAAACGGCAACATTTTTTTGGCTATTAAATAATAAGTAATATACAATATATATTATTTCATCGCATTTCTCAATTTTTGGTTTTATGGAGTTAATCGATGTGTGCACTGAACGGCTCATATTTATATTGATAATATAATATTATTATTCGTATTATCAATTTCTCATAACATAAAAGAACTGGGTCTGCAAAAAAAAAAACAAATGTAGAATTCAGAATGTGCGTAATATTGGAACTTTGATCTCTGAAATAAAATTTTTGAACGAGTCAGCGCCACGCGAATTCTTAGATAAATTCCTGTCAGGCCACAAACGATACTTTATATTGAAATAATAGTTGAGTGTCAGTCACTTGTGACAGACGCGGCCTAAACGGAAAGTCCAGTGTCAGCCACCGATGGCTGACGTGGCGCTCAACGTGTTAATGAACCAACGAAGAAGATTCTAACCTAATGCGAACAGGTTATGTTTCCATTTCTAATAAAACCGAGAAAGGATTACGTCTGCCGTTGTTTTTTCTTCTCACAGAAAATCAGAAGGGATTTAACACGTTAAATCTTATGTGTCGATACATTTCAGAATTCAGAATGTGTGTAACATTGGAACTTTGGTCATCCGGGATAAAATTTTTGAACGAGTCAGCAACTTTAGGTATATATTTATGGTCGATCATAAACCAGACAAACGAAATAAACGAAGAACTTAAAAAAACAATCAATTTAGGCAATGCCAATAAATTACTCAGCTCGTGGTTGCTGTCTAGGTGCTTCAAAATCAGGATATACAGAACAATCATCCTACCGGTAATCCTTTATGGTAGCCAAACGTGGTGTCACTTACGTTACGGGCCCAAAATAAATTGAGACTTTTCGAAAATAAAGTTGTTTCGTAAAATGTTCGGTGCAAAATGCGATGAGGAAACGGACGAATGGGAAAACCCCATAAGTGTAAGTACACCGACTGTACAAAACCGGACATCATTAACGTCGTAAAATCACGCCGATTAAGATGGGCAGGTGTCACGTGGCGAGCATGGGGGTGGATCGAACGGGTGCATAAAATACTGATCGGTATATCGAACGGGAAAAAACCACTTGGGTAGACCGAGACGTAGATGAGAGGACAATATTATTTCGAGATCTTAAGGAAATGGGCTAAGAAGACCGCGAATGGGACGGGAACACTGGCTTTAATATTTGCGGCAATGAACTTTTGAGTTTCTAATGCTAATTAATAGAGCACGGCATGGCTCAGTCGGTAAAGCGCTCGACTCCCGCCCGGAATTCGCGGGTTCGAGTCTCTGTTCTCCGATATCGAACGAGGGGGGACATGCCCTGTGCTCGTCGTCGTGGCTTTGGGCTCGCGGGCGTCAGAAATGATGCCATTGGGACCACCGCCAACATTCGATGTGATGGGCATTGGGGGGACCGGACTGTGCTGCACTTCGCACGGAGGACGTGGCTGCCCACGGGACCACCACAATGATAGGTGCTCCCCGCAAGGGGCCCCGGGCACAATGGTTCAAGGACTGAGCGCCCGGGATAACAAACCACACGAAAAAAAAATGCTAATTAATAATAATAATTATTATTATTATCCATTTCTCATGTTACATTAATTATGTATGTACATAATTGATGATACTTATTATCGCACGTCTTTGACTTCGTCTTCGACTTCATATTGAACTATCTACACAATAAGCTTGTTATTTTCCTCATAACTTCCAGACAGTAATGATATTTTAAAAGCACTTATAAAATAAAATCCATTTCTCTGTTTCATTATCTCTCTTACTTTTTACCGAAAGATACGGCATAGTTTTGCACATGCCTCCAACTCATACGAGCCAACCAACGCGACGCCGATGATTATTCGTTCCTTTTGTTTTATTTTGAACAGATAAAGCAATGACTTTGTTACGTAAAGACAATTTTACTTTTCTGAGAATGTTAGTCACTGATTTGTGAAAGACTTTGTCGTATTCGATATCTTCGATCGTGAGAAACGTATTTGAAAAATGTCTATTTAATTTTCGATTTATAAGAAAATGATGTTAAAAAAAAAACAAAATTGGAGTTTTTATAAATTAAACTTATAATAATGAAACGTGTAGAATAATATCAAAGAAAAAAAAAGAAAAGAAAAGAAAAGAAAAGAAAAGAAAAATATATTCACCGAGACGATAAGATTATTCTCGTTTTAAAAGATAAAACACAAAAGACAAACTCTATACGTTTAATTTTACTGGCGTTCATAAGTGCAGTTGTGTGTAAATTTAATATATATATATATATATATATGTATATGTATATATATATATAGAACATACATACGATGTCTTATTTATTCGTTTCAGATAATTACTGGAATCGAGTGAAACAAATTATTAAGAGAAAGTGATAAGACGAATAAAGAAATCGATTATACGATAGATTACTATAATAATGATTGAACGATAATAAACGTCAAATGACAAAATATCAAAAGAAAATTTCAAAATTACTTTCTAATTCAATTTTTTATTAAGTAACAAAACTTGTCTTTTTTTAATTAATTGAAAAAAAAGATAAACGTTTTTTTTTTGTTTCTATACCGTATGCGAATAAAAGTGTTGTAATTAAATGATTCATAATTTTGCATTTAATTTAATTTAAACAAATTGATCAGGTGTTGATATCGTTGCTTATGAATACGTAATTGACGTCACGACTATCGGAATAGCCGGAATGATCAGTAGGATTTATCGTAAGAAAAAAAAAACAAAAAAAAAAGACAAGGAGAAATAAGAAAAAAGAAAAATGAAAAAAAGGGAAGGAGAACTACTTTTCTAACAATAAGAGATATCAAGCAAAGTTCAAAGGTCATGTTGATTAGAACGTTCACTCGTTTTAATGATCATTTCTTCATTAATTATAGTCTCGAACAGTTTGTTCGTTTTGATCATTCGCACTTATTGCACTTATTATCTCTACTTCCTTCAGTATGAAACATGAAGAAGATTTTTATTGATCGGTGTTGATTATTCAAATTAATGAATGCTAATAAGTAAAAGACTTAATACTATTATTATACTTAAAGGGCACTATTGTATATTTCGATAGTCTCTACCAGTGGTTTCCAAACTGTTTTCTACTACTGTCCCATTTCCAGAAAAAATATTACTTAGCGCCATCTGGAAATATTTTTTTTAAATTTTAATAGTAAAATTAAGGAGTATGCGGAAACCGAGCCAATGTCCAGTACGTTGTTCAAAGAATAATTAAATGTTATGAGCGGAATACATACATAAATTAATTTGTCTAAATATTCTCTTCTTTCTTTGATTCAATCAGCACCCCCTTAAAGTTATTCATCCCCCTCTAAATGCACCTGCGGCAATCACCGCCCCAATGAATCGCTGCAGCACCCATCAGAGGTCGGTGGCCCCCACTTTGGGAATCACAGATCTATACCTTTAAAAATAACATACTCAAATTTCAAATGCATATTTCAAATAGTTTTTGAGTTACAGTCATCTAATATTTCTTCATTTATAACGATCAAATCAGCAACTTAAACTTTAAAACGTGTTTTTCTCGAAACTATTAGGTGGACCGGAAAGTAATGTCGCTTTTTAACCTCAAAATTCGAACGAATAAATTTTTCCAACAACTTTTTATTATTAATCAATAATTCAATTATTTATATTAAATTAATTAATCACGTTATCAATAACCTTTTTCTATCTGATATGCAAATTTTTAATATCGTAACGATAAAAATCATCAATCGGTTTTTTGATTGAAATATTAATATGAAAATTTGACGTGCGTAGTAACGACATTACTTTTCGATCCTCCTAATACATTTTCCAAATTTGCTGCAGTTAAAACTCGAAGACAAATCATCCGATCGATTTGATTCTTGTTGCAGTTTCTTTTATATACATTTCTGCATACCATGAAACCTCCAGTTTTTCGATCGAATAAAAAATGTAATTTTGGCAGGGCCCAAAAATCATCAAATTTTCGCGCGAAATTTGAAACCTTTTTTTATAAAACTTCACCATTTTGTTAAATTTCAATTGTTCTTTAGGACCGAGGTTCATGGTGCGGAAAATTCCTTCTAGTTTAATAAACTTTGTGGTTTTTTGGATTTCATGAACTGTGAAGGTCGCCATAACTGCAGCAATGGGGGGACTTGGAAGATTGCGAATAAGTCGCTTAATTTTCAATTTTGTAATCTAAAAATTTGTTCATATATTCATTAAATATTCATGAATATCTCCTCAAAAAATTAAAACATTCCATGCAATAGTTCTTTTTGAAAAAAATTCTGAAAAATCACCTTTTTTTAAAGCGGTAACAGTAACGGTGCCGCTTTATATTAGGAATTAACGTTTAGTGGAAGGTTTAAAATAATTTAAAAAAAAAAATATATAATTTACAACAAAGAAACATGCAATTATTTATTAAATATATATAGTGTATTTTCTTTCGTTTGAATTTGCCGCGCTTTCCTAGGAAAATGCATAGAGAGTTCGATAGAAATCGATTAATCAATTGATCAATCAGTGATAGATAGCTAGAGAGATAGATAAATAAAGAGAAATAAATAAAATTATAATAAGAAAATTTAAATAATTAATTTGTAAGATTATTTGGATTAGTGTAAATAGAAAGAAACTGATAATAGTCTTTAATTGTCGTTTCTCTATTTACAGGTAAATTATATATAATAAAATTCACGGTTGTAAATGGCTAATAAAACCTAACCTCTATTTATAGGAAAACATATTTGATTATTATCATTCCATAAAATCCTTCATATAATTGTCTTATATATATATATATATATATATATATATATATATATATATAATATTTATAATATAATATACATATATATAGTAATTTATTATATTATTAAATTAAAAATGATTTAATTTTTTCAAGGTAAGTACAATAGAAATAATTATAGTAGAAATATTTATTTGTTGATAATTATTGAAGACATTTATGAAATGGTATTAAAACGGTATGATATTACCAATGTAAGGAAAGTACTTTTAGCTTACTTGAGTTTAGCGCGTAAATGGTGTCGGTAAGTCAGACTTCCTATTGTACCAACGACAATCGGATGAATCGACACAGCACATATCAATGATGATGTAAACCACAAAGTGCACACGTAAAATTAATTAGGAATCTAAGACTAGATTGTAAAAGTGATCAAGAAACAACAGTGTGAATAACAACATTGAATGTTATTTCTTTGTTAATTACAGGTAGGATTAATAATTAGGTTAAGTTATTATACTTTTTGTATAAAATAATAAAATCTTTGTTAATTACAGAGAAACAATTCGTTTGTTAGTCATACTAAAGAAAAACTCTATCCTTCTTAAAATCATCCTATATTAATATAAAATTAATTAACATTTCAAGATTTTCAAACTTTTTCAAATTAAAATGGATAATGCTACGATAAAAACGAACCAATCACTTTTCACGATAGGAAAACCAACATTAAGATCGATGGGTATCGATTAGTATCGATACGTAACGGTAAGCATCGATAGGTTGCGTCGAAGTATGCTCCATCTAGTGATAGAAATGAAAACTTTTCTTACAGAGTTCAAGCATCGTACTATAGTTCATGTGATATACAACAAACTTATAATATATAGAATTATACGAAAGAAAATATTGTGAGTGAGATAATAAATTATATTGTGTTAGAAAATAACCATTTGGTAATGCAGTTTATATTTTTGATAGATCAGTGAATTAATTTCTAAAGATTTCTCTATTGTGTAGAATTTATTATATTACAATATGGCGGACGCCGCCGCACGACAATTGCAATACGAATATAAAGCGGTGAGTCATTTAACCTTTTTTTCCTCAAATATAAAAACATTAAATATGAAATAAACTATTGCACAGTACACCCAATTCTATTTTTACACGAATGATTTTGATTTAACATAATTGATCCAAATTGTAAGAAGAACATTTTTGGTTAACCTACAGTCACTTCACAATTTCAGATGTAATAAATTTGTATACACATATTCTTTAGAAACGTATCTGTCGTGTAAAACTGTATAGAATTTGGTGTATTATTTATTACGACTGTAAGCTTTTCATGAGGTTTATTAATATATTCATTTTATAATAATTTTGTATATGCCATAGTTTGCATATAAGCATATATACAATGTTTTTATATTTGTTCAATTATGCGGATGATTATAAGAATTAATAATTTAATAAAAAAACTCTTATGTCTACTTTTAGAATTCCAATTTAGTTTTACAAGCTGACGTTCGGCTAATAGAAAGACGTAGCAGAGATGAAGCTACCGGTGAAGTTATGTCCCTTGTTGGGAAGCTGGATGGCACACGCATGGGTGACAGAGCACAACGAACAAGACCGGGAAAAGCTGAAGAAAGGAAAGCAAAGTATGAAAATATTTTATGTTTCATTTAAATTATTAATTATAGTTATATCCATATAATAATATATATATATATATAATTTGATATTTTGCAGACGTCAGAAGCGAGATGAAGCACAGTATGATTTTGCACGCATGAGAGGTGCCACTTTACTTTCAGAAGGAGTAGATGAAATGGTTGGTATCGTTTATCGACCTAAAACTCAAGAAACACGTCAAACTTATGAAGTATTGCTCAGTTTTATTCAAGAAGCTTTGGGCGATCAACCACGCGATATTTTATGTGGTGCTGCGGATGAGGTTTTGGCAGTATTGAAAAATGACAGATTGAAAGAAAGAGAAAAGAAGAAGGAAACAGAATTGTTACTTGGTTCATTGGCTGAAGAAAGATTTGCATTATTGGTTAATCTTGGTAAAAAGATAACAGATTTTGGTAATGATGAAAAAAGTACCACAAATGAAGAAAACATTGATGAAACATATGGGATTAATGTACAATTCGAAGAGAGCAGTGAAGAAGACGATGAAGATGTTTATGGAGAGGTTAGGGAGAATGATGATGAAGGTGATGAAGGAGAAGAAGCTAATGACGATAGAGCCATTCATGCTGAGAATGTAAGAAGAAAAATATTATTATTATTATTATTATTATTATTATTATTATTATTATTATTATTATTATTAAGAGCACGAGTATGACTCGTGATATTCATATCTAACCTAAAATTTTCATCACGAGTCGGATTTGTGAAAATAGTACAAAGGGTTAATTTACTTCCTCTTCATTTGATTATATCCACTAAATGATATTATAATTAAATATTTTAATATATATATATATATATTATATTTAATTAGAAATTTCAATTAATATATATTTCTTTTTTTAGTTAGGTGGAGCAGAAGAGATGAAAAAGGAAAAACCATTACATCCTCTTGATATAGATGCATATTGGTTACAAAGAAGATTAAGTAGAATATATGATGATGCTATGGTTTCTCAAGCAAGAGCAGCAGAAGTATTAACAGTTTTGAAGGATGCTAGCGACGATCGTGATTGTGAAAATCAACTAGTTTTACTTTTGGGTTATGACTGTTTTGACTTTATAAAACAGTTAAAGAAATATAGACACACAAGTATGCTACTATATATTTATCTATATAAGGTCGAGTCATAAATAACTTCTTTTATTTATGAGACAAAGAATGGCATTTTTGCCACTGATAAATGCAGAACACTTTTCATGGAGTTTTTTTTGCATTCTTTGTATTTGTTGGACGCACCTATTAGATTTTGCTCCAAAATTACCTTTAAAAGGTTCGTCACAGTTGGAAAGACGTCCTTGCACTCAGTTCGTCTTTTAAGCTCGTATCTTTACAACATAATTTTACAAACCAATTTCTGACTGCCATATCATTTATCAGTCTTGCACCGTATACGCTGCATATTTTTTCAGTTGCCACCTTAATGCCATTGCCATGTTTAAATTCCTAAAGCATTACATGTCCAATATGCACTTTTTACTATCCATTTGAGAGGTTAAGAAAAACGGTTAAATGTAACATTGATTACATCAAAAAGTTGACAGAATATTAACTGAATCCTCATCTATAAACTGATATCGAAAATCCGTTTGTTTTGGTGACTTATAGTAGGTAAATACGAAAAATAGATTCTACATAGCCGCATAGGAAGTTATTTATGACTCGACATAATATATATAATTTTGTTAATAAGACCATTTTTCTAATTGTTTTTGTTTTTTTTTTTCAATTTAGTTGCCTACTGCACGATGTTAGCAGCTTCACAATCTGAATCAGAAAGGCAAAAAATACGTAATAAGATGAATGACGAGCCAGTACTTGCAAAAATCTTAAAACAATTAGATACAGGAAAAGGTGATGACGATGCGGATGAAACAATGGAAGCCAGAGCACAGCGTAAAAGAAGAGAAGAAAATGAAGACACTGGAGGTCCTGGAGGTCAAGTTCAAGGAACCAGAAATTTAATAGACTTGGAAGATTTAATATTTGCACAAGGAAGTCATTTTATGGCAAACAAGCGTTGTCAACTGCCTGATGGAAGTTTTAGGAAACAAAGAAAAGGGTATGGCTAAAGTGATAGATAGATTATCAATCAATCAATTCCTATTTACATGAAATAATTAATAATTAATTAAGGTTCAATGACTCTTTCTCTTTATATATTATAATTTATATCTTTGTCTTTATATATTTTCAGATATGAAGAAGTTCATGTACCTGCTTTAAAACCCAAACCATTTGGCGATAATGAGAAACTTTTGCCGATCGAAGATTTACCAAAATACGTTCAACCTGCTTTTGAGGGTTTTAAGACATTGAACAGAATTCAAAGTCGTTTATATCAAAGTGCATTGGAAAGTGACGAAAATTTATTATTATGTGCACCTACTGGTGCTGGTAAGACAAACGTTGCTCTACTTTGTATGATGCGTGAAATTGGCAAACACATTAATGCAGACGGCACGATAAATGCGGACGAATTTAAAATAATTTATGTTGCACCAATGCGTTCTCTCGTACAAGAAATGGTTGGTAATTTTGGAAAAAGATTGTCAACTTACAATTTAACTGTTTCGGAATTGACCGGAGATCATCAACTGACTAGAGAACAAATAGCTGCGACCCAAGTAATTGTTTGTACACCAGAAAAGTGGGACATCATAACACGTAAAGGTGGTGAAAAGACATTCACTTCATTAGTAAGATTAATTATAATTGATGAAATTCATTTGTTGCACGACGAAAGAGGTCCAGTTTTAGAAGCCTTGGTTGCAAGAACGATCAGGAATATTGAAACCACTCAAGAAGATGTTAGACTTGTAGGTTTATCAGCTACATTACCCAACTATCAAGATGTTGCCACATTTTTACGTATTAAAATGGAAACTGGTCTTTTCTATTTTGACAACAGTTTTAGGCCTGTTGCACTAGAACAACAATATATTGGTGTGACAGAAAAAAAAGCATTGAAACGATTTCAAGTTATGAATGAAATAGTTTATGAAAAAACAATGGAACATGCTGGTAGGAATCAAGTATTAATTTTCGTGCATTCTCGTAAAGAGACTGGGAAAACTGCACGTGCAATCAGGGACATGTGTTTAGAAAAAGATACCCTAGGTCAATTTCTTCGAGAAGGTTCTGCATCTATGGAAGTATTGAGAAGTGAAGCGGAACAAGTAAAGAATCAAGAGCTTAAAGATTTATTGCCTTATGGATTTGCTATCCATCATGCTGGTATGACAAGGGTAGATCGTACTTTAGTTGAAGATCTTTTTGCTGATAGGCACATACAAGTCCTTGTTTCGACTGCTACTTTAGCTTGGGGTGTTAACTTACCAGCTCATACAGTTATAATCAAAGGTACACAAGTATATAATCCAGAAAAAGGCAGGTGGGTTGAATTAGGTGCCTTAGATGTTTTGCAAATGTTAGGTCGAGCTGGTCGTCCACAATATGACACTAAAGGTGAAGGAATTTTAATTACCAACCATAGCGAACTTCAATATTATTTATCTCTTCTGAACCAGCAATTACCAATAGAGTCGCAATTGATTAGCAAGCTACCAGATATGTTAAATGCAGAAATAGTTTTAGGTACCATTCAAAACATTAGAGATGCCGTCACTTGGCTTGGTTATACATATTTATATGTCAGAATGCCACGTTGTCCTAATCTTTATGGAATAGGTCATGACAAATTAAGAGAAGATCCTTTGTTAGAATTACATAGAGCAGACTTGATTCATTCTGCTGCAGTTGCATTAGACAGAAGTGGTTTAATAAAGTACGATCGTAAATCTGGAAATTTCCAAGCAACCGAGTTAGGTAGAATAGCTTCACATTATTATTGCACTCATGAAACAATGTCGACGTACAATCAACTTCTCAAACGAACATTAAGTGAGATCGAATTGTTCCGAGTATTCTCCTTGTCCAGCGAATTCAAAAATATTAATGTCAGAGAGGAAGAGAAATTAGAATTACAAAAGTTGATGGAACGAGTACCTATACCAGTTAAAGAGAGTATAGAAGAACCTAGTGCTAAAGTGAATGTATTGTTACAAGCATACATCTCACAATTAAAATTGGAAGGATTTGCTCTGATGTCCGATATGATGTTAGTTACGCAATCGGCAACACGATTAATGAGAGCTATATTTGAAATTGTCTTGTTCCGCGGATGGGCTCAATTAGCAGATAAATGTTTATCCTTGTGTAAAATGATAGACCGTAGAATGTGGCAATCCATGTCGCTTTTAAGACAATTCCGAAAGATGCCGGAGGAAATAGTGAAAAAAATAGAGAAGAAAAACATGCCATGGGAAAGATTGTACGATCTTGGACCTAACGAAATCGGTGAAATGATACGATCACCTAAATTAGGAAAAACTATTTATAAATATGTCCATCAGTTTCCAAAATTGGAATTATCGACGCATATCCAACCGATCACGCGTTCCACGTTGCGTGTCGAATTAACAATTACGCCTGATTTTCAATGGGACGAGAAAGTGCACGGTGCTTCTGAAGCATTTTGGATTCTAGTGGAAGACGTAGATTCCGAGGTCATACTTCATCACGAGTATTTCCTTTTAAAAGCGAAATACGCGACAGACGAGCATTTGATCAAATTCTTTGTACCAGTTTTTGAACCATTACCACCGCAATATTTCTTACGTGTTGTATCGGACAGATGGATTGGAGTTGAGACTCAGTTACCCGTCAGTTTTAGACATCTTATATTACCAGAAAAGAATCTACCACCAACAGAATTATTAGATCTTCAACCTTTACCAATAACCGCTTTGAGGAACGCTAAATTTGAAAATTTATATGCTAATAAATTTCCTCAATTTAATCCAATCCAAACACAAGTATTCAACGCGGTATACAATTCTGATGATAACGTCTTTGTTGGGGCACCAACTGGATCTGGAAAGACTACTATTGCTGAGTTTGCAGTACTTCGTTTGTTGACGCAAAATCCAGAAGGTAGATGCGTCTACATGGTCAGCAAGGAAGCATTGGCTGAGCTAGTTTATGCCGATTGGCTGGTAAAGTTTGGTCAACAATTGGGTAGGAAAGTAGTTTTATTAACTGGAGAAACTGGAACAGATCTTAAATTACTTGCTAAAGGACAAATAGTCATAACGACTGCTGACAAATGGGATGTGCTATCTCGAAGATGGAAGCAACGTAAGAATGTACAGAATATCCAATTATTCATTGTGGATGAATTGCAATTAATTGGTGGTGAAGAAGGTCCCGTATTAGAAGTGGCTTGCTCCAGAGCGAGATATATTTCTTCTCAGTTGGATAAACCAACTAGGATAGTAGCTTTGTCAGCGTCATTGGCCGATGCTAAGGATGCAGCACAATGGTTGGGTGCACCAGCTGCTGCAACTTTTAACTTTCATCCTTCTGTTAGACCAGTACCATTGGAATTACACGTTCAAGGCATTAACATTACTCATAATGCATCCAGACTGGCTGCTATGGCTAAACCAGTGTATAATGCGATACTTAGGCATGCTTCTCACAAACCTGTTATTGTCTTTGTGCCGACTCGTCGACAAGCCAGATTAACAGCTATCGATTTATTAACATTTACAGCAGCAGAAGGTGCACCATCAAGATTTTTCCATGCTGAAGAAGCTGACATCAAACCTTTCTTAGATAGAATGACAGATAAAACATTGAAAGAGACCTTGTCTCAAGGTATAGCTTATTTGCATGAAGGACTTTCTGCAGATGATCGGCGTTTAGTTGAACAATTGTTTGACAGTGATGCCATTCAAGTAGCAGTGGCAACCAGAGACTTGTGTTGGAGTTTATCCATCAGTTCACATCTGGTAGTAGTAATGGACACTCAATGTTACAATGGTAAAACTCATGCGTACGAGGATTACCCAATAACAGATGTTTTACAAATGGTAGCACGAGCTAATCGACCATTAGAAGACGACGATGCTAAGTGCGTACTTCTTTGTCAAAGTTCTAAAAAGGATTTCTTTAAAAAGTTCTTAAACGAGCCACTACCAGTAGAGAGTCATTTGGATCACAGATTACACGATCATTTTAACGCTGAAATTGTTACAAAAACGATAGAAAACAAGCAGGATGCAGTTGATTATCTTACATGGACATTCCTGTACAGAAGACTCACTCAAAATCCAAATTATTATGGATTGCAAGGAATCACGCATAGACACTTGTCAGATCATCTATCCGAATTGGTTGAAACAACATTGAATGATCTTGAACAAGCCAAATGTGTAGCAGTCGAGGATGAAATGGACACCTTACCATTGAATCTTGGAATGATCGCTGCTTATTATTACATCAATTATGCCACCATTGAATTGTTCAGTTTATCTTTGAACAACAAAACGAAGATTCGTGGTCTATTGGAGATTATATCGGCAGCTGCGGAATACGAAACTGTTCCAGTAAGACAACGTGAAGAGAATTTATTGAGAAGTTTAGCTGCACGACTTCCTCATGCGCCTCAAGCAACTAGAATGGCTGATCCTCATGTAAAAGCTCAATTACTTTTACAAGCTCATCTCTCTAGAATACAATTAGGGCCGGAATTACAAAAAGACACAGAATTAGTTTTAAGCAAAGCAGTCAGATTGATACAAGCCTGTGTCGATGTTCTTAGTTCTTCAGGTTGGTTGACACCTGCCGTTGCTGCTATGGAATTGGCACAGATGGTAACGCAAGCTATGTGGTCAAAAGATTCATATCTCAAACAATTGCCACACTTTACCTCAGAAACGATCAAACGATGCACAGAAAAGAAGGTTGAGACAGTCTTTGACGTTATAGAACTTGAATTTGATGATAGAAATAGACTTTTACAATTGACAGATGCGCAAATGGCGGACGTTGCTAAATTTTGTAATCGTTATCCCAACATTGAAATGTCTTACGAGGTTCAGGACAAAGATAAATTGCACAGTGGTGGTACTGTAAATGTTATTGTACAGCTTGAAAGAGAAGATGAAGTAACTGGTCCAGTAGTAGCACCATTCTTCCCACAAAAACGTGAAGAAGGTTGGTGGGTTGTTATTGGGGATCCTAAAACGAATTCTTTACTATCTATCAAGAGATTAACTTTACAACAAAAGGCTAAAGTAAGGTTAGATTTTGTTGCCCCGACACCAGGACAGCATTCATATACTTTATATTTTATGAGCGATGCTTATCTTGGGTGTGATCAAGAGTACAAATTTACAATTAACGTTGGTGAATACGAATCAGATGCAAGTTCTGGTTCTGAATCAGAATAAACAAATATTATTGCTGAATTTCTTCATCGATTGCTATTGGAAGTCAAGGTATCATCACATTTACGTGTCTTATTATAACTCTAATTATTTATGTTGAGACTAATCCAATTCAATCGATAGGGCCAATTATATCAGCACTTGATTATAATATCTTTCTAATATAGGTTAAATAACATTTTTTCTATATGTATAATAGATTCTGCGATTTTATTAGGATTCCATCATACCATCCGGACAAAGGATGTACTGCGAGACTCACAAATGTAACATTTGGAAGAAACGTTAAATATATATAAGAAGAAAAGCGTACGTTATTCAATCACACATCCATCATTATTAACAACCCCAGAAGTGTATATAGATATACGCACATATACATATTATATATATATATATATCTCTCTTCTCATTAGTATGATGTGTGTATGTCTCTCTCTCTCTCTCTTTCTCTTTCTCTCTCTCTCTCCCTCACTCTGTGTATACGTGAATGTTTATTGTGTGTGTATGGCACATAATACTGATAATTATTTGCATATAAGCGAAGTCTATTAATCGGTCAGTTTTTAACGGTCAGAGAAATTTGTATAAAAGTAAATTTCAAAGATTACAGTTTTATTGGAGAATTTATTTTTGTCCTTTCTTTTTCTTTTTCTTTTTTTTTTTTTTTCTATTTATGTTTGACGGTTGTGTTGTTAAGGCTTTGATAGGAACACGTATTATGAAACTAAAGGCAGATCTTATACAGAGCTTTTTGTGTTTTACTGTAAAAATGTGATGATTTTTTATATAACAAATAGAAAAATATTCATGCTGTAACAAACCAAATGATAACATTTTTTTTTTCTCTCTGAAAATGTATAAAATTTGAAAATTGGTAAAATAAAAAAATTATTCTTGAATATATCCAATTAAATTAATGAAAAATAAAAAGCTCCTTGTGTGGGATCTTTCCTTTAGTTTTAACGTTACGATTTTGTTGTAACTTAATTAATACTTATCCTGAACACCTGGCGAGACGCGATTAATCGAAATCTACGCTTCTAAGAAAGAGAGAATTAATAAAAGCTTATTAATTACATATTTCAATTTACAATGTAACAATGGAAAACAATAACAAAAAAATGGTAAGAGTTTGATTATACTCGACGACTACTTTATGCATATCCTTCGATGCAACGACAATAATCAATGTTGCAGTATGTTTTCTTTTCTTTTTTTAATTTTATCTTAAAACACTATCGGTGGGAACATCGTGAATTTGATTCACGCTTGTAGCGGATGAAAATGAGCGAAATATGAAAGCAGTGCACTTTTTAGAAAACATGTCATATCTTCACATTTAATAGTAGGATTTTAATGAAATTTGAAAAAAAAGGTATCAAATAGTATTTCAAAGATGTAGAAAACTTAAAATCAATCAACTGTATTTATGCTACTTTGTAAGCACGAAACTTGCAGTGTCAAAATAGCACATTTCATCAAATTATTAGTTTGTTTTTTTTTTAAATTAATAAATTTACTACTAAACATTGGTCAGGGTTTACAAAAAAAAAAAAAAAAAAAANGTTCTGTATAAAACGTATTAATACGCAACCCGCCGACCAGCGCCAGTCTGTGGAACGGGTAGAAATACCCGACCCGCCGATAGTGTGTTAAAAAAAAAAAAAAAAACACAACCAAAAACATCATTCCTGCTGAAAAATTAGTGACAATGAAAAAAAAAAAAAACAAGCATTAATAAGTGTTTTACTGAAACTCAGCTTACGTTCTGCATAAAACGTATTAATACGCGACCCGCCGACCAGCACCAGTCTGTGGAATGAGTAGAAATATCCGACCCGCCGATAGTGTGTTTTAACAACGATAAATAAAAAAATATTTAAAAAGAAATCGAATAAGAAATATGGTAAATACATACCACACGTATGTACACACATATATTCATATAAACTGTCGACGTTAAGTATCGTTGAAAAAGAAACAAAGAAAACAAAAACTATGATAAATCGTGATGTCGCATTTTAGTCTCATTAACACTAGATTTACGGGCATTACCTGTATATACCTTTTTTTTTTTTTTTTTATTGAAATCCGTCTTTTTGACGGATATGTTAAAATGCAATTTTTTGCTTGAAATTATTTATTAAAAAGCTTATAGATTTTCATTGACTGTTGTCTTCAATACATTTTTTTTACATGTAAACTCAATCTTATAATCTTTCACTTTGATCTACTTGTTTTTATAAAATAATATAAGAGATGCTTCATCTTCAAAAATCATTTATTTTACAGGCAAAGTACTCAGCAGTGAACTGTAAGTATTTGTGATATGAGAAGATTTGATCTAACTGTAAACAACAAGTTCAAACTTGTTTGCTCATGTATTTACTGTAAAATAGTCGTCATTTGTTTAGTGTTGTTTTTTCTTATTCATTGTTATTTCATTTTGATTATTTCCAGATGTTGTATATCTGTATAACTTAATCCATCAAATGGACAGATTTTTGTAAAAAGAGATATACCACATCTGTAAATAATAAAATAAAGGTGTTCCAGAGAAAATGACTAGAAATGTATATTCGTTGTATTATATAATTCAAAACAAATATGTAATATTTAAAGAATAATGTTTACACGTTCAGAATTTATAAACATTCAATCGAAAACCCGTCATTTTTACGGTTTCCGTAAATCTAGTGTTAATATAATTACTATGTGGTTCTAGGTGCGTGCACTTAGGTTAGTGAAATTAGCGAATCCGTTATTTTTCTACATCGTTCATCCGATCAAGCAAATTGTTGTTCGGATTAAATGCTTATTCAACATTTGTCCTCTTATTGTTAGCTTTATTTTATTTCAGTTGTTTTTTTATCTATTTTATTATGCGATATATTTTTTTGGACGAGAAGGGACGGATGTCTCTCAACCTTGCGCGCCTATCTCTGTGAAATACAGATTGTTATTTATGTATGTTTATAATATACAGGATGATTCACCAGCTCTTACCACTTAAATAGCATCAAAAGTATGATAGTGGAATCCAGAAAAGTGGATAAAGAAAAAGTTGCATGAAAAATTCGGGACTACAATATGACCTTAGTATTTTTTTTGCTAGGTTAAGTTATTTTCGAGATTTATTGGTCAACATTGTTTATTTAAATATCATGTTATATTTTAATACTCATTTTCTGATAGTGGCTGTCAAGACAAATCCAATGATGTGCAACATTAATCTTTTTAAATCTGTCGGGCGCTGTATCAGCGCCTCTCGACTTGCCACTTAAATCTGCTTGGCGCTAATTCGGCACCGCTCGAGTGCAAATGGTTAATACTTATTTTTGAATAGCAACTGGCAAGACGAATCAAATGATGTGTAACATTAAATACAACCTGACAATGACCAATAAAAACTATTCGGAAAATCTCTGTTCCTTCCATTGTCGGAAAAAAGGCTGACGCAACCATGACGCGACCACGACGTGACTATGACGTAGAGAACTGTATTGTGGTCGGCCTGTTCGCCAGTTTTGACCATCGTTGACCTTTAAGTGGCAACTCGAGCGGTGCTGATACGGCGTCCGGCCGATTTAAGTGACAACTCGAGCGGCGCTGATACGGCGCCCTGCTGATTTGAAGCCTTTTGTTTACTCTATTTGCTTATTACAATTTGTGATAAAATATTTCTTTTAAGATATACTTAAAGATAATACTTAAAGGGACTGTAAGGTTTGTTCTGATCGTAATACACCTGGAAGTAGACCGGAAGTAACGTATTATTGTGATACGTGTCCTGATAAACCTAAGATGCATCTTGAATATTGTTTTACGAAATATCGTACAAAAACTAATTGCAGACTATAATATTTCTCAAATTTTCTTGTTGTTGATATAAAAATAAATAAATTGGTGAAATTTGATTATCTGTATATGTTTGTTTGTTTATAAATGATTTTAAAGTACATGTCAAATGTTTCCATAATTTGGCCAAAATCTTTGTCGAGTTGTTGGTCAGTGCAAGTGAAAAAAGCCTCGAGTGCAAAGGGTTAAAATATAACATTGTATTTAAAAAAACAAGGTTGACCTATAAATCTTGAAAATGACCTAACCTAGCAAAAAAATACTAATTTCATATTGTAGTCCTGAATTTTTCATGCAACTTCTATCCTTTATCTATTTTTACTACTATCACACTTTCAGAGCTATTTAGGTGGGTTAAGAACTAATGAATCACCCTGTATATCGTGTATTTTAAATTCAGATTAAGAAAAAAGATCAAAATACCCCAAAAAAAAAGAAAGAATTTGAAGAGAACAATAATACGAATAGAAATAATACGTCGATGCCGATTAGTCCGTGGTCGGTAAGCGCCATGGGTGCTTGATAAGCCGATTATCATCGATCGATCGATTAGGATTATTCGACACTATCGACAATAGCTGTATCATCGATGTTGTGAAGCCAATTGAAGATCATCATGTTCCTCTCGTATTTGGATAATTGATTACCACGTTCCCTTTCTACATCTCTGACAGTCAACGCATGATTCTGTTCCTTTCGACCGATTATTGATGTACCAGGTAGTGCTGAATTACTACCAGGTACGAGCAATGTCGTACCTGGTGTACTTTGTGCTGCACTTGCCGCTGCCTCCAATTGATCCAAGTTGAATTCACTTTGGGATAGTCGTTCGAGAGCTCGGTAGGTTGTCAACAATCTGTTGGGAACAGTAAACACAAGTACACACATTTATACAAATTACAAAAATAGTAAACTTTAACACGTTGAATGACATATCAATTTTACAAGGATTGTCCGTGTCACCATGATGTGGAATATATTTCTATTGATCTGGGATCAGCGGTCACCGGTGGCCCCCCATTGCTTCACTACCAAGTTGAATGCCGGCCGGTGACCCCCGTAGCATTCAACGTGTTAATAAATTCATAAAAATATTCATTTACCTTCGGCGTATATAATTTTGTCGAACCTTCTTATTGACGGACCTTATAAGATCAGCACCTGTAAAAGGTATTGGTGGAGGTGGTGGAGCCGGTGGTGGTTGTGGTGCGGATGAATGAGAACTCGACGATTGTTGTGCTTGTTGTTCTTGCGCTGCAGTACCACCGTGAGGACTCGGAAGTTGAGATGTACTTGCGACAGGTTCACCAACAGCTACCCACGTACTGCATGATCTCGAAGCATGATCGAGCCTCGCGTGTTCCAAAAGTAAATTGTTTCTTTGAGTATCGAGTGCTAAAGCTGAGACTGCTGAACGTAGTCCAGCCGCTGGTACAAAAGCGTCTGGACTTGGTAATTGGGAGACGTCACTTGTACTGAAACTTTTACGAAGACCCAGTGCCGAGGAAAGAACACCGCAACTGCGTATCAGATCATTCTCTTCCTCGAACCAGAGGATTTCTGGAATATCCGCTGGTCTGGACAGGTTACATACAAACATATTATCAAAAACAAGCCCATTAGCCCATTGTTTTTATTTTGGGGCGTACTAGGGTCAATTGATGTTCACCCACCTGTTATCCTGAATCTGACGATCGGGTTTCGGCGAGGGTCCCCGTCCAGCTAACTGCACATCGCTGTACGATTTGAAGGTAACCAACCTGTTAGCACCTTTTAATTCGCTTGCTATCGAAGATACACTGAAAAGGGAGATATCTGTGGTAACACTTTCGTGGCTTGGCGAACGTAACATTCGCGATGTCACTTGAAGTGTAGGACAATGTACGGTGATCAGGCTGTTGCAACCTTGCGTGTAAATGTTTGGTACAGGTGATGCTGGTTTCGTCTCACTTTCCGACATTTTTCTGTTTTTTCTTTTTCTTTCTTTGCTTCCTTTTTTATTCCTTTTTCACTTTCTTGTTTATTTTTTTTTTCTTCTCCTTGAATGTTTTCTTTTTTAACCGTTTGAATTTCTTTCGTAAATTATGCAGGTTGTTGTCAAGTTGGACGCTTTTGCAACGATGATCATCGTTTCTGGACCAAGTCGAGCCGAATAAACTGTCCTTTCAAGATTCACTCGACTACGTCGTCTATTTTAATAACATGACACTCTCTGGTGTTCGTAATAAAGAAGAAGCTTACTAACGTCCATCAAAGAAGCGAAGAAAAAACGAGCTCTTTCCCACTCGAAGCAACAACACTTTACTAAACACCTCTCCCAACGTTTATCCGTGACCTTGGGCTTACTCACTACTCCTCCGCTCGAGTCTCGATCGTTCCACTTATCTTAGTCGTGTTAATTTATCGCTCGTGTGTATTCCTCGATGAATCTAATCGAATCCACAAAACGAAAATTTTCTATTTTAATCTTTTCTATTAAAAACAATACGTTCGTTTATTTTTTTTTAATTTTTCAACCCATTACCAGCCAATGGTGCTTATTTGAGACGCATTTCTAAATTGTTTTTATTTTTTAATTACTGTAACTTTAAAATGAAATATATTTGTTAAAATTATGGGATTGTACCTTGTGTTTCATGAAAATATTAACAATTTTAATTATTTTACTTTAAATGAATAAAATAATTTTTATTTGAATCAATGATTATTTTATTTGAATATTTTAATTATTGTATTATTTTAATATTTTTTATTTAATTAATTTAATATTTTAAATATATTATTTTATTTAAAATCAATAATATATAAAATTTCAAATCAATGATATAAAATAATTTTTAAAATTTAAATTAAAAAAAAAAACAATGGACGGAAAAATAAATTAATTTAATTTAAATATTAATTTAATAATTATTACAAAATAAAAATTAATATTTAATATTTTATTATATTTAATTAATATATATATTATTTTATTTATATATAAAATCAATAATATAAATTTTAAATCACATTGATATAAAAGAATGTTTATATTTAAATAAAAAAAAAAAAAAGAAACAATTGTTGCAAAAATAGTTCTATTGGCTATTGGTAATATCATTATACAGTTAATTTAATTTTTTTATTTGCATTTTCGTATTGTGGCGGGTAATGGGTTAACTTTTTTTTTTTTTAATGAAACTATTTAAGCGAGTAGAATTTAAATTAGGGAATACAGGAAAACACGATAGAGTTAATTCAAGAATGTATATATATATATATATATATATATATATATATATATATATCATATAATTATTAATGTATTAAAATAAATAATACTTAATTAAATAATTTATTAAAATAAATGATATTTTAATATTTTTTCTTTAATTAATTTATTTTAATAAAAATCTTAAAATAAAATAATCATTGATTTAATAAGTAATTAATATAATAATAATAGTAAATATAAATAAATAATATAATTTTAATATAATTAAATAATATAATTAAATTAATAATAAAATAAATAATATAATAAATAATTTAATAAATAATCATTGATTTTTATAATGTACATACAAATATATATATATATATATATATATATATATATATATATATATATATGTGATTATGATATGTAAAATGAAATAAAGGAAGACTATAGTTATTTCTTCAGTTGGTAATCATGAAATAGGACAAAAAACAAAATATACTTTCTCTGTTATCAAAGACACTCTTTGTCTTATCAAGGAATAAAAAAAAAACATTATCTAATCTCGTTGATTCCTTGATCTAATCATAACGATTGTTTGTTAAAAGAAAAACCAAATAAGGATTGCAAAGAAAAACCGATAGAAGAAGAATCATTATCGATCTGCAAACAGACTGAAGAGGTAGTATCGAAATCGTGAAAAGCGTGCAAAAGAAAATGTGTTATTTATTTGTGTAAAAAGAAAAAGACAAGAAAAAGAAGAAAGAAAATAAACGAATTGATTATTATCATTTGACAATTTCATAGATCTTGGCTAGCTAAAAGGATAATGAAGACAATGTTGGATAGAAAAATATTTCAATATCAAGGGCACCACTGGTGTGACCACTTGAAAAAAAGGTGATTTTTCAGAATTTTTTTCAAAAAGAACTATTGCATGGAATGTTTTAATTTTTTAAGAAGATATTCATGAATATTTAATGAATATATGACCAAATTTTTAGATTACAAAATTGAAAATTAAGCGACTTATTTGCAATCTTCCAAGTCCCCCCATTGCTGTAGTTATGGCGACCTTCACAGTTCATGAAATCCAAAAAACCACAAAGTTTATTAAACTAGAAGGAATTTTCCGCACCATGAACCTCGGTCCTAAAGAACAATTGAAATTTAACAAAATGGTGGAGTTTTATAAAAAAAGGTTTCAAATTTCGCGCGAAAATTTGATGATTTTTGGGCCCTGCCAAAATTACATTTTTCATTCGATCGAAAAACTGGACGGTTCATGGTTTGCAGAAATGTATATAAAAGAAACTGCAACAAGAATCAAATCGATCGGATGATTTGTCTTCGAGTTTTAACTGCAGCAAATTTGGAAAATGTATTAGGAGGACCGAAAAGTAATGTCGTTACTACGCACGTCAAATTTTCATATTAATATTTCAATCAAAAAACCGATTGATGATTTTTATCGTTACGATATTAAAAATTTGCATATCAGATAGAAAAAGGTTGTTGATAACGTGATTAATTAATTTAATATAAATAATTGAATTATTGATTAATAATAAAAACTTGTTGGAAAAATTTATTCGTTCGAATTTTGAGGTTAAAAAGCGACATTACTTTCCGGTCAAACTAATAGTTTCGAGAAAAACACGTTTTAAAGTTTAAGTTGCTGATTTGATCGTTATAAATGAAAAAATATTAGATGACTGTAACTCAAAAACTATTTGAAATATGCACTTGAAATTTGAGTATGTTATTTTTAAAGGTATAAACCAGTCATTCCCAAAGTGGGGGTCACCGCCCCCTGGTGAGTGCTGCAAAAATATTAATACATATATATTTCCTATTAATTGCTATTAAAAATTAACTTCCAGGGAGCGCTAAGTAATAATTTTTTTTTGAAATGGGGCAGTAGGACAAGAAAGTTTTGGAATCACTGGTACAGAGTATCGAAATATGTAAAAAAAAATTCGATTTTTTTCAAAATTTCACACTAGTTGTGTCCCTTAATCGTTGACCGCCATGCTAGTTTTCAAGAAAATCTCGGTCAAACCCACACGAGCTGCTATACTGTGTCAGTAGTTACTTATTGTAGTAAGACATTACATTTAGAAAGAAATTCTTATCCTATAAAGAGGATAATCTTTTTTGGATGATTATTGAGACTGTATTTGTTTCTTATCTTCTTATAACAAAAGATAAATACGTTTAGAACAAAATGTTTGACTACATGCATTTAGTTGACAATCTTATTTCAAGAACGAAGTTATCTAAGAAAACGTGTGTGATTCGAAAATGAGAATATTTTTTCTTAATCAAATATTTTCCAGCTTCTTCTGAGCATTGCAGTTGTAAATGCTTTCAATCATTTACAAGATTGCAACAAAAGAAAAAAAACATAAATATCAGAAATTGTAGAGAAATATTAGCTCTGAAATGATTAGAACTCTGACAGATAATATAAATCAATTTTCAGATCATTGTAGTCATAATATTGGCATCTAAAAAAAAAAAATGCTTTTGGACAAAAAATTAGAAGGGCTTGCAAATGATGTTATTCGAATATAAGACTTCATAGGATCGATCAAAAGCACGAATAAATATAAAAATGACAACAACGTTTTGCTCAGATTGCTCAGAACAACCTCAACTTTGTTTAGACTGTTTCAAAGAATTTCATTGTAAATCATTTTTAATAACAATTCATATTTTTTTTGTAGAAAACTTTTATAACAATTCGGTAGTCTCATATTTTGTGAAATATCATTCGAAATATTAACTAATATACCTTGTAAGAGCATTAAAAACAAGCGCCAGCCAAATACGTCCGATTGGGCCTGTTCAGAATATTTGCCGTCGGCCATGTATGGCTGACATGGCAGTCAACGTATTAAGGTTAAGTAATCTTCAGATAAAAGCAAAAAAAAAAAAAGATAGAATAGAAGGAAAAAGAACTGAAAAGTGTATTTCGATGAAAATATGTTTCATATTTCTTTCATTACTGTAAAGGAAAAGATCTTGCTCAGGGGTTTTCTATTTTTAATAGAATCAATATATTCATTTCTAATCTTCTTTTCTTAGAGTCATTAAATTTTCACGCTACATTTCAAGGTTCACGAACTTTTTCCTCAAATCGATACTATTCGATTTGGATCGATGAACCAAGAGTCTAGTTTTCATGGTCGTTGATGCATGAATGATTCAACCGATGATACGGAAGAATACATTTGTATATCAAGAATATAAAGAATTAGGTATGGGACTTATTTTGTTCTACAAAAAAAAAAGTCGTCATTAATCTATTACTTGCCGCAATACGAAAATGCAAAAAAAAAAAAAAGAATTTAATCAACTGTATAATTATATTCATTATTTATACTAACCGAATAGAATTATTCTTGCAACCATAATTTTGTCTTTTTTTTTTTTTTTTTATTATTTGTAATTCTTATGACAGTTGTGTTTGTAATAAAATTCAAGCAATATCATACACAAATTTCATTTTCTTTTGTTTTCTTTTGATACGTACGCATCGTTAATCCTATTTTTTTTTTTTTTTATTTAAATATAAACATTATTTTATATATTATCTATTTAAAATGAAATATTATATTAAATAAATATATTAAAATATTAAATTAATTTTTTATTTAATAATTATTATATTAATATTTAAATTTAATTAATTTATTTTTGCTACCATTGTTTTTTTTTCTTCTTTTTATTTAAATCTAAAGAATTATTTTATATCATTGATTTACAATTTATATTATTGATTTAACAAAAAAAAAAATAATAAAATATTAAATAATAAATATAAAATTAAATAATAAATTAATAAAAATAAATATAATAAAATATTAAATATTAATTTTTATTTATAATAATTATTAAATTAATATTTTAATTAAATTAATTTATTTTTGCAAGTATTGCTTTTTTTTAAATTTAAATTTTAAAAATTATTTTATATCATTGATTTAAAAAATAAAATCATATATTAAATAAATATAATAAAATATTAAATATTAATTTTTATTTATAATAATTATTAAATTAATATTTTAATAAAATTAATTTATTTTTGCAAGTATTGTTTTTTTTTTTTATTTAAATTTTAAACATTATTTTATATCATTGATTTAAAATTTATATTATTGATTTAAAATAAAATAGTATATTAAATAAATATATTAAAATATTAAATTAATTAAATAAATACAAAATAATAAAATAATATAATAATAAAAATAAATAAAAATATTCAAATAATATAATCATTAATTTAAAATAAAAATTATATTATTAAATAATAAATATATTAAAGTATTAAATTAATTAAATAAAAACAAAATATTAAAATAATATAATAATAATAATAATATATTCAAACAATATAAGCATTAATTTAAAATAAAAATTATATTATT
>NW_015149072.1:389793-402092 GCF_001465965.1 Polistes dominula | reverse complement strand
CGCTTGCCGAACGAGCGCTCTACCATCTGAGCTATGAAGACATATTTACATTTAATTCATAATATTGTATATAATACGTTGTATCCGATTATCCAATAAATTCGTACGGTTTGAACTGTATTTTCGTACTTTTAATTAGAAAGAATAGAACATACTTATGAACCAATTTAATAGAATATGCATTACTTATACTATTACGTATAATTAAATATTAATTCATATTTTTTTTTGGAAAGTAACCTGCTTCACCGATTGATATTGATATTAATATGAATGTAAATTTATAGATAATTTTTTTCCTTCATTTTATTAATTATATATTATAATATATATATTGAATATTATTTTATTAATATTTAATTAAATATATATATTTAATTTTATTAAATATATGATTTTATTAAAAATATATATTTTTTAAATATATTTATAAAAATATATATTAATATATATATATAAAATAAATAAATATAATTATATATGTAGATCTACTGGAAAATTCTGTCTATTTGAAAAATTAAATAAAATAATAAATTATTCATAATTTCAACAAATAATTAATTTAATTTCTTTTGAACTCTTCCCAATATGGTGGCAATTTTTTATTTTCCATTTGAAGGAATGGGGCCTTACCCCTAATATGAAAAATTGAACTAATGTTTGTTTCAACGGACAGAATTTTCCGGTGGACCTAATATATATATATATAATAAAATAAATTCAATGATTTCACAATTTATGATGAAAAAAAAAACAAATTACAAGGATACATTGAAAAGAATGATTGGAATGAATAAAAATTCGTCGAATTTCCGATTGAATCGTAATCGTCATACAGGAGTTGGGTTGGAGGGTGGGGAGGGGGAACTCTCACCAAGTTTACTTTAGAGTATCTAAAGGATACTACTACTACTCTTTGCTACTTTGAGGGCACTTCACTTTAATGGAAGTCGTTTTACTCGTTATCGTAAGGAAGCCCATAAACGTGCAACGCACATCGGTTTTATTTCCTACCACATGAATGCATATTTCGGAGGAATAGGGCGTTCGATGATACAAGTTCGAAATTCGCGCGTTGCTAAGGTGAAGGTAAAAAAGAAGGCCCCTCCAGAGGGACCAGAACTGTTCTCTTGGTGAGAGCTTCTCGAAAGCGGTACACGAAAGGGACCAATTCTCTCTCTCTCTCTCTCTCTCTCTCTCTTTCTCTCTCTCTTTCTCTCTCTTTGTGTGTTTTATTTTCTTATTTCTTACTTACAAGTGTGTAAGAGCAAACAGAAAGCAACAGAAGGAGATCGAATCGTGTTTCATTTTACTTTTTGCAACTTTCGCCATGCGAGGTGTATCGATCCTTTCTCGACCATACAAATACACGCACGCACGCACGCACGCACTCACGCACTCACGCATTCACGCACTCAGATATTTTACTCTTATATTATCTTTTCTTTTTCTTTTTAATCGTAGATGGACGAAATGCGAGGAAAGAGTCGCGAGATCGAGAAGCTTTCGAAGTTACTTCAAACTGAGAACTCCCGGAAACAAAGAAAGATGCACCAAAAAGACGAATCATCATCGGTGAGTTGATTTATTATTTGTATTTTTATTTGTATTTGTATTTTATTGTGTTTCTATATGATATTAGATAGTCCCAAAAGTTTTTCTTCTTTTTTTTGTTTTTTTTTATTAAATAATTATATTTAATTAATATAATTATATATATTACTAGGGGTGCTCCCCCCGGTCACGCGTTGCTGTGACTTTTTTGACGTGAAAACTTCTTTAGAATCAGATTGATACGTTCGTTTAATATAATTTTAAACTGTTCAATGAAGTCTAATTATTATTCACTTAAAATTATTTTAATAAAAGTTGAAAAAGTTRAARCAAAAATTTAATTTATCGTAATGCCATTGGATGTACAATATTTTTGGTTGATCCTTCAGGAGTATACACAAACAAATTCGATGATTTTCCAACCCTGAAACACGCAACATATAATTGGCCGTGAGAAAAACACGGATTTTTTAAATCTTGACAACAGTGTCAATTGAGTAACTTCTTAAAACACTAATTAGATCATAATGTAATATTTCAATTAGCACACGATTTTTTGTAACACAATAATAACACGAAGAAAACGATAAGAGAAATATATCGAATATATCGAAAAGTATAATATCAACAAAAAGTATCGACTAACTTCAACCTATAAACTTTTAAAATCGGTCCAGCCGTCTCTAGGAGGAGTTCATGACATATAAAGAATTGAATTTTTTACAAACGTGTAAATTTAATAAAAAATTATATAAAATATTCGCTTCAATTCCGCACTAAATTTGCAAAATGTATAATTTTTTATGCACACTTCAAAACTCTTCAAACATTAATTAGATCTTAATGTAATATTTTAATTAGCACACGATTTACAAACTGGAATCGAATAACTTCGATTATCGACTCGAATATTCTCTATAACTCGAATATCGTCTAACTTCAACCTATAAACTTTATGATTTACAAATTGGAATCGAATAACTTTGATTATCGACTCGAATATTCTCTATAACTCGAATATCGACTAACTTTAACCTATAAACTTTTCGCATATAACAATTTATAAATATTAAAATTAATTAAATAAACAACTTAAATTGAACCGAATTGTAACGCAAAACCATTATCGAATCCACCTTAAGACACACACAAAATTTCATTAAAATCGGTCCAGTCGTTTAGGAGGAGATCAATTACATAAACGTGCACAGAAGAAATATATATATATATAGATATATATATATAAAGATTAATATTATAATAATATATTTAATAAAATAATATTTAATATAGAAGAAGAAGAAGAAGAATATTTAATAAACATATTATACATATATGAATTAATATTAATATAATTATAATTATTGTATATATAAATAAATTTATATATATAATATATAATAATATAATATAATATAATATAATATAATATATAATATATATATATATATATATATATATTTTAGTAATTATATTTAAACACAATATTTTTTATGTTGAATAATATACAGTAAAGAAAAAGGTAATATAGAGTAGAATCGATATTATTTAATAAAATAACATGTAATACAAAATATTACACATACAATATTGTGCAACTTGTCATAAAAAAAAAGGAAGAAATTTTCAGGACAACCTAAACAACCAACATAAGAAACCATATCCTAATTATTACGATTTGGAAAGTGCATTAATCCAATTCAAACCCTTCAATACCTGTCTCGATTCAAAGATTAATAGAGTTGGGCCCTTTTTTAAAAATAAACGGTACAAATTAATCAGAATGAGGAAAAAGTGATGAGAGTGCGCGCGTTTGTATGTATGTATGTATGCATGTGTATATGTGTGTATGTGTGTATGTTGGGTCACCGGCATTGTTACATCTCGACGTTTTTCTTAACGCTAGTAGTGCCTCAGGAAGTTGCTCGTTCTTAGAACGGAACCGTTAGACATTAGAGGTGTATACGCACGCGATAAAGAAGGAAACAGCTAAAGTTCCCCTCACACAGTTCCCCTGCACATCTTCCATCGAGAATTCATTCGCCGTGAGCTCGTCTCGACCCGACCCGACCCAACTTAAGGCCGCACATTTACCGTAAACAAAAGGAAACAACATTACCATACACATTTTGCGATTATTGTTTAACCAGTTAACTGAGTTTCACGAGCATACTCGTCATGAAAAGTAAGCAGGATTCTGGGTCATGACGAGTATATTCGTCAGGCGTATGAAGTAATGACCATTGGCTATTTAAATTGTAGTTTTTGAAGAAAATGAAGCATATTCTTAAATTTCACGATGTTTAGAATATTTTGATAAAATAAACAAATAAAAAATATGAAAAATTTTTAATAAATATTACAAAATAAAGGAAAAACGTAAAAATAATACAAATAAAGTAAAAAAATTTTAAATTTCTATTTTGGAATGGTGCTAGTTCGTTGCATTCGTATTAATACGGGTTATAATACTGTAAAATCAAAAATATAGGGTGCCATTTAAAAAAAGATAAAGGAAGCCTTAAAAAACATTAAACAAAAAATTATTGTAAATTTATTTTCATTGCAATGTATAGTCAATCAAAAACAGTTCAACTTTTGTTTGAAATATTTTTTTGTCAGATTATCGCAAATACGTGAAAACAGTTGTATGGGACACTTACTTACTCTGTGTTTAACGAATATACTCGTGATTGGTCGATTTGTGCGACACACATCGGTGTTCACTTTCACCAGTTAACTGGTGAATTAATCTACAAAAATGGTATTTACAACATTTTCAAAATAAAAACACATAATTTACTTTTATACAAATGTTTATATAATCAATTGTTCGTTGATTGATACATTTTCAAAATAATGTATTAGGACCTTGAATAAGATTTCGCTGTTTTTTTTACAAAATCAAAACTTTATTTAAAATATAAGGAATAAAAATGTTTTATTGAAAGTATTGCCCATCATTAGAGACCACTWTCTCCCATCTTTCTGGCAGTATATGAATTCCGCGTTGGAAAAACGACATGTCTTTTGAGGCTATCCAAGAATCGACCCATTTTTTAGYTTCTTCGTAAGAATGAAAACGCTGGTCAGCTAAGCCATGTGCCATCGAACGGAATAGGTGAAAATCGGAAGAAGCTATGTCAGGTGAATACAGCGGGTGGGGTAGAACTTCCCATCGAAGCGTTTCCAGGTAGGTTTTCTCTGGTTTTGCAACATGAGGCCGGACGTTGTCATGTAACAAAATCACTTTGTCGTGTCTCTTCTCGTATAGCGGCCATTTTTCTTTTAGAGCTCGACTCAAACGCATCAATTGAAGTCGATAGCGATCCTCCGTGATAGTCTCATTCGGTTTGAGCAGCTCATAATAAATTATACCCTACTGATCCCACCAAATACAGAGAAGAAGCTTCGAACCATGGATATTTGGTCTTGCGGACGATGTTGATGCATGGCTAGGCTTACCCCATGATTTTCTACGCTTTAGATTATCATAGTGTATTCATTTTTCATCGCCAGTCATGATACGGTGCAAAAAACCTTTTCTTTTCTGCCATTGAAGCAGTAGTTCACACATAACAAAACGCCGTACAATGTCTCTTGGCTTCAATTCATATGGCACCCAATGTCCTTGCTTCTGGATCATTCGTAACATTTTTAAACGTTTTGAAACAGTTGACTCATCAACTTGTAATGTTTTCGGTAAGGAGATCGGTCTTCATCGAGTAATTCCTCCAATTCTCTGTCTTGACAGAGTAGAGTCTTGGTGCGCCAGAACGTTCTTTATCCTCAAGTTCAAAATCATTATTTTTGAAGCTTTGAAACCAGTCTCTGCATGTCGTACCCGACAAAGCATTGTCACCATAAGTCTCAACAAGAATTCTATGTGCTTCAGCTGCCGATTTCTTTTGAACGAAGTAGTACAATAAAATTCCCCGCAAATACACTTTAGTTGGCACAAAAGTAGACATTTTTAAAACTAATAAAAAATTACTTTGTTTACGTTAAAGTAAACTATCATACACTGAAATTTTAGGTTAGATACAATATACTTCCTTGCAAGTACGTTACCATTAGAAATTTCAAGCACGGAGTACTGCTATTGCCATCTTTGATGAAACAGCGAGAACTTATTCAAGGTCCTAATAATATCACTCTTATCTCTGTATAACAGAAAAAAAGAAAACACAAAGATTAGATTATCTTTATAATATATAAAAAGAAATAATTGTTCTAGAACTTATTTCTTGCATTTGTATGTGTTATCCACGATAGAGTACATACTACTCTACAATCTTCTTATATTATATACATGTATATACGTATATATAAAACGTGGGTCGTACATAGTAGAATGTATATACTTTAGGGCATTAAATGCACGTATATTTGAATATAATAAAGCTTAAATGTCTGTTTGCAACGTGACTTTGCAACGTGTATAAAAAAAAAAAGCCAACCAATGTATGCCTACGTTAGCCAATGTCCTTCTTCCTTTAAAGGTTGCAATAGTTGACACAGGAATATAATCTTTTTAAAAAAATGTACTTTATTTTTTGTTTTGTTTTCTATTGAAATTATTCTCTTTCGTGAAAATATTCTAAACACAATACAGATGCATTATGGGAAATACCCCATGTCTCCCATATACTTTATTATAGTTATTTCTCAGGGCCATCCGAGAATATGATATCTCAAAGTATAGAAATCGAGTGGGTGGTTTAACGAGTTATGTGGGTAGACGGACAGGAGATAGGTTTGTGAAGACTTTGTGGGTGTTTAGGTGAGTAGGCTATGACACAAAGGACAAACACAAATTATTATACAAGGTGTTCTCAAATAATATCATTCGATATTTATATGATATACATATAAGATACATTTATATACTAACATAAATAAAAATGCATACTAACCTTAATCTTAAAAATCTTATTAACTGAATTTTCGATATTTACAGAACATTTTCTACATATGTCAACAACCAATCACATTTTTACAGAAGCTTCGTATCTTTTTACAAACCTACGTTTACTAAAAGCTTAACAATATTGAATGGTATTTTTTTTGAACATCCTGTATAAGTATGCGTCTAGATATATATTTAGTAGTAAGTGTATGTGTGTACGTACACATATACATAACGTATCTGTGTATACATTATACATATAGTAGTAGATAAATTTTGTATGCAAACGTAACAAACGCGTACTCGGTACGTGCGAACATATTACATTCGAAATAGAAAGAACGGGCGGTGTTTCTCCACAGGTACGAAGAGAAAGAGAAAGAGAATGAGAAAAAGAGAGAGAGAGAGAGAGGAAAAAGAGAAAGAGAGAGGTTCCAACGACTTGGACTTCGGTCTCCCCTTCAGTCTTGCCTGAACGTCAGGCGAGCGCGCATCTCGTCTTTTCAATTGTGATATTTCTTATTATTTTTTGTTGTATTTTTGTTTTTTGGTTTATTCAAAATCTACAATTAATAGACTTGGACAAATCTTTATTGTGCGTTAACGCACACTTATCAACACCACGATTTTTGTTCTTTCGTATTTTTCTATTATTGTCAAATTGTTTTCTTTTTATTCGAGGGGGGGGAAAAAAAAAGAAAGTTAAATAAAGTTAGTTTAAGAGAGATAGAGAGAAAGAAAGGATTTTGAAATTTGATGCAGAAAATTTAATTGAAAGGGACTGTAAAAAAAAGTAAAAGAGAAAAGGAACAAGAAAAAAAAACAAGATTGTAGGAGTAGGAGGACTCGGTCGGTGAAAAACGCCGATGTCAACCGGCACCCACCGTCAACGCGGTCCTTTTTCATCCTCGTTATATGTGTTCTCAAGGACAACGCGCGCCTCATGGGGTTCGCGTGGAACGAGGTAAGCTCGCTTGGATAATTCTGTTCATTTTTTCTTCTTTTTTTTTTTTTTTAATAATAAATTCAAATAAAAGATAATCAGTAATCAAGATAATGGGTGTGTGAGAGAGAGAGAGAGAGAAAGAGAGAGTATTAAAAAGAGAAAACGCGTCTCGGTCTCGTTTTTTATTTCGCGTGTCTTTCTTTTGACTTTGATACAACTGCAACTGCAATTGCGATTTGCCGAATTGCCGATTTTTCGATTTTGATACAACTGCAACTGCAAGTACAATTGCGATTTGCCAATCTTTCGACTTTGGTACAACTGCAACTGCTACTGCAACTGTAATTGCGACTAGCCGATCTTTTGACTTTGGTACAACTGCATTGCAACTGCAACTATAATTGCGATTTACCGATTTTTCAATTTTGGTACAACTGCATTGCAACTGCAACTGTAATTGCGATTTGCCGATTTTTCGAATTTTCGATTTTGGTACAACTGCAACTACAATGGTGATTTGCTGATTTGCCGATTTTTCGATTTTGATACAACTGTAACTGCAAGTACAATTGCGATTTGCCAATCTTTCGACTTTGATACTACTGCAACTGCTACTGCAACTGTAATTGCGACTTGCTGATATTTTGACTTTGGTACAATTGCAACTGCAACTGTAACTGCAATTTTGAGTAACAGATCTTTCGACTATGATATAACTGCAACTACAACAGCAGTTTGCGACTAGCAAATCTTTTGACATTGATACAACTGTAGCTGCAACTGAAACTGCAACTGCAATAGTAATCTGCGACTTGGACTTGTCGAGTTTTGTTGACCTAAAAAACTACAACGTCGTATGTAACGTCGGTATGTAACGAACAGCATTAGAATGGTGGGTGGGTGGGAGGGAGGGAGGCGTGTGCGGGTGGTGGCCGACTCGATTCTTGTTATCCTCGAGACACGCGTTACTTTTCTTCGATTCAAGTATGAGTAAATGCACATATATATGTTTATATATCTACTAGGTTCCTCCCCCACCTGGCCACACGTTGTTATGGCTTTCTTAAACGTTGATTTTAACATAATACAATAATATAATAAATATATATTAAAATAGGATACTCTGGCCATGTGTTGATGAGTCACATCAATAATAATTAAAATGATAATTTAATGAGTTTCTAAACTATTTTGTAAATTATAAAAACACACAAAATATTCTCGTAATTAGAATGAATTATTGGATCTACCAGAAAGTTCTGTTCATTTTTAGAATAAAACAAAAGTAATAAATTTTCATACTTCTTTAACACGTTCCGTGCCAAACCCTTTTTACCTGAACAAAAGCAATCATTACATGTAATTATTAATTATTGTAAATATAACAATTAAACAAACTCTTATGTGCTTTATTTTATATTACGTTTATAATATTTTATTAGTAGAATTTTTTTATACAATTAAATTTGTTATAAACATGTATTTTGAGTACATCAAATAAATAAGTGTACCACCGGTGGTACACGTGGCACGGAACGTGTTAATCGATTAATATTTGTCAATTATCATTATTTATAATTTCTTATCATAGTATGATGACAATTTGTATATTGCATTTTTGAAAAATGTTTTATTCCTAAAGACTAAAAATTGAACCGGTGTTTATCAGAATGGACAGAACTTTCCGGTAGACCTACATAAAATAATAATACACGAAAAAATGATAAAAAGTAAGGTTAGTTATATTCAAATGTAATTCTGAATATAACGGAATAATTGAATTGTATACAGCACCATCTATATAATTCTAAACTATTCAATGCAGTCAAATTAATATTCATTAATATATTTTTGGGAATTCAAATTAGGCATAAAAGGAAGATTAGTTATGTTCAAATGTAATTCTGAATATAACGGAATAATTGAATTGTAATACAGTGCCATCTATAATTCTAAATTAACTAATGAAGTCAAATTACTGTTTATTAATATATTTTTGGGAATTTAAATTAGACATAAAATAACATAAGATTTTTAATATGTATAATATATTACATATATAAATATTTATATATTTATATTATTAATAATTATTTATAATATTAATAATTACAAATACAATAATACAACAATTAAAATGGAATATGTAAAATAATAATACAGGGAAAAAAATATAAAAAGTAAGGTTAGTTATGTTAACATGTAATTCTGAATACATCGAAATAAATGAATTGCAATACAGTGCCATCTATAATTCTAAATTATTTAATACAATTAGATCAATATTTACTAATAATTTCTGGTAATTTAAATGAGACATAAAACAATAAAATTTTTAATATAAATAATATATAAATAACAATTCACTAAATGATACCACAATTAGAGTGGAATACATAAAATAATAATACAGGAAAAAAATATAAAAAGCAAGGTTATGTCATATGTAATTGTGAAAAAAAACGTCGTATGACGTTGATCAATCAAAATAATTGAATGTGTAATTATGATTCAACGCCATCTATTGAAAACTTGCAGAATCTAAAGACCTAGGTAACCTATAAATAATAAATCTTAAAATTAGCAATAAAAAATAAAAATAATCGCGATAAAAACTATCCTATGTGCTAAATTGCAAAAAATAACACAAAATAAGACAAATTTCATAAAAATAGGTTGAATACTTTCGAAGTTTATCGCAGACAAACAATGTTAATTAAAAAAACATAATATAATGTAATAAAATTTATAACAATTGTTAATAAAATAAAATAATAATATACAATAATTTCTGGGAAATTTAAATTAGAAATAAATTAACGTAATATATTAAACTTTTTAAAAAAATATTTTATATTAAAGTAACATAATTATCTAAATTCAATCCAAAAATGGATATTGTTTTGACCTTATAACCTATAAAATGATTCTTTTTATAATTTTTTGATTAATTGTCAAAATGAAATAAGACTTTCTTTTCAAAAATGAATCTCTAAAATTTGATTTGCTTTTAAGAAGACCATAACAAAATGAAACTTGTATATTAAATAAATGAAAATTTATTAAATCGTTTAATAATACAGCACCATCTATTGAAAATTTACAGTACCTTAAGACTTAAATAACCTCTAAATAATAAAAAATTCTTAAATTAAAAACTGTCCTTTATATAAAATGTCAAATAAATAACACAAAATAAACGAAAATTCATTAAAATTGATTCAATATTTTCGAAATTCATTTGATACCAACAATCTAACACTGAATATTTATAAATAAAGATAAAAATAATTTATTAAATGCAATTTCAAGGAAGTTCAATACAGTTTTATATAATATATCAAATACATACGATGGATATTAGTATATAAAACTATTAAATTTCATTGTCAGGAAAAAAAAAAAAAGAAAAGAAACTAACTTTACTCGACCATGAGTCAACGATCTCATTCCCAGAGAAATCGGCATAAGTGTCAGAGGGCTCTAGAGCATATATTCTTTGCGTTTTATGTCGCAGAGAATGAGACATAGATAAATAGATAGATAGATAGGTAGATAGATAGGTAGATATATAGTTGGATACCGTGGGAAAGATACACACAGACTCTCCTCGACTACGTTTGCTCGAGATTCGAGTTCAAAAAAAATCTGTGCGTGTGTACACGTTAAGAATGTAATAATAAATAGGCGTTGTCATTTCAAATTGACTTATTAAGTACTTCTCTTTGACAACAACCATAAAAACAACAACAACAACAACAACAACAGCAACCAACAACTTAGCAAATAAAAAAAGTCATAAAAATAAGTTAGTTTTGTATTAAAAATATTTCGAGGTAAAATTATACAGTGATAATAGGATATGAAAGAAAATATAATGTAAGAAAATATTTCAAAGTCAGCACAGATCGAGTATTACTTATAATCATAAATGGGATGCTTGGTAGGTCCCATAAAACGCGCGTTCTCCTTCGTGTGGTCTTGCACACGTTCAAAGTAACACAAAAAGAGAGAGTCTAGGTGCGTTTCTATGTATTTTATACAGTAGACATATACAAATGAAACATGTACAAATGGACAGTATAAGTAGTGTGTGTTCGTAACACTACTATCTACTATATCCCCCCTGTAACTATCTTCATTGTCCTCCTTCGAGTTAAAACACACGACGAATACCAATGATTCCTGTCTTTGCGATGAAACAAGAAAATATTGGAATAGAAGAATAATCAAGAGAAAATCCAAACGATATAATTTATAATATAAAATATTAATTTTTCAAATCTTGTTATGTGAATGTATGTTGCCAAAACAAAAATATTGTTACTTCATTTTATAAAATATTCCTATCTATTTCTGTATTTAATTTTATGCACTCTAAGTCCTTATTTTTCATTTCATATAGTATCAAAAATTTAACGAAAAAATTTCAATAGAAAAATGATCATCACTTATGATTTTTATATATAAATAAATAGGGTCTTATAAATATATATATATATTATTATTATTAAATTATAAATAAATTAAAATAATAATAAATTAAATATATTAAATTAAATATATTATATAAATTAAAATAATAAAAAATTAAATATATTAAATTAAATATATTATATAAATGAAAATCACATAATAAATTAAATATATATTAAATTAAATATATATATATATATATTCTATATTATATAATACATATTATAAATTATATTTTAATATAATATATTAATTTTAATAAAATTTATAAATAAATAATTATTTAATATAATATATTAATATATTATATACTAATATATATTATAAATTAAATATATTATATATATATATATATCTTTATTATATCCATATATATATTATTAAATTATAAATAAAGAAAAACAATAATAAATT
>NW_015149072.1:315612-357919 GCF_001465965.1 Polistes dominula | reverse complement strand
CGAGCTGATCAACCTGGACCGAGCCCAATTGAGGCTGGTGGTAGGATTGGTCACCGGGCACTGGCACCTTAGAAAGCACCTTACGCGACTGGGCCTTACACAAGACTCGGTCTGCGGCAGGTGTGGCGAAGGAGAGGATACCCCCCTCCATCTCATAACTCAATGCGTTGGGCTCGCGGACGTCAGAAATGATGTCCTTGGGACCAGCGACAACAACTTCGACCTAGTGGGCTCAGGGGCGGCCAGACTCCTGCGCTTTGCAAGGGAGTCGGGGCTGCCCGCGGGACCGCTATGGTCATAGGTTTTTCCCCGCAAGGGGCCCGGGCACAATGGTCCAGAGACTGAGCGCCCGAGTATACAAACCTCAAGATAAAAAAAAAAAAGTAGCTTATTAAATGCTTTAATAGCTACAACGTAACTATTTTTACTACTCTTTGTTTTTTTTTAACTTTGACACTTGGATATTTTTTTTGCCTTCTATTATGTATAACTTTAGAATAAGCGACTCTTAACTTATCATAGTGATATGCTAATGAAATCAAGGTGCAAAATGTGAGTTAAGTTTAAAGTAACTATACCTAGATAAAATGTATTTTTTGTAAATTATCTTTAACAGCCTTGTCTGCACTCGTTGAAGCAAATACAGTGGGTTTTTGTTAGCACCACCCCACCCAATTATACCATAATTAATTAAAGAATGAAAGAAAGCATAATAAATTGTCATTAGGTTTTTTGTTTCCATAACTTGTTTAAGTTTAGCACAAATAAAAATTAGATATTTTATTTTGTTAATTAGGTACTCTATTTGTTTGTATCATCTCATATTAAAATCAAAATGTACTCCTAGGTATCTACAACTGTTAATTAGGTACTCTATTTGTNTTAGGTACTCTATTTGTTTGTATCATCTCATATTAAAATCAAAATGTACTCCTAGGTATCTACAACTGTTAATTAGGTACTCTATTTGTTTGTATAATCTCATATTAAAATGAAAATGTACATCTAGGTATCTACAACTTTCGACTCTGTTTATCACTTGATTTTGAATTTTAATATCAATCGTCAGAGGTACGCTATCCACGATAACATCCAAATGTTATAAACAAAGTCTTTTGAATATTTAAAGAAAATTTATTCAGAACTAGCCAAACATCTACTTTTTTTTTTAATATTGTTATAATATTGTTTTAATAATTTTATTAAATTATACAATGCTTATTTCATAAATATTAATAATATCAGAATTTTGCACACACACACACACACAAATTATCATTAAATATCGCGTTACAATACCACGAATGATACGCTGTGAGCACGTTTTGAAACAGCTGGAAAAACGTTGTGTAGTGCAAGATGCACACCATAATAAAACAAGTTCGAATCGTGAGGGCACGTTCGTGTCGAAACCAAACATAACAAAGTTGTGTATGTGTGTGTGTGTGTGTGTGTATGCATATGTAGTCCACAAATATGATACATCATTTCATATTTTTCTGTTAAATCTACATTTTAAATTGAAAAAAAAAGAAAAGAAAAAGTCACGTGATCAAAAAAAATGGTCAACCTATTAATACGTGATTTACATTAATAATTGTCTCTCAAATAGATTATATATAGCACATACATATGTATGTGTGTGTACAAAAAAAAAATGTGTCTCTATAAACTCGTGCTTTTGAAGTAAAACAAAAAAAAACCAGGTAAACGGTGGCATTTAACGAGCGCAAAGAGAAACGAGTTTGGATTGTGTGGGCACGTGTGTATATGTGTGTATGTGTGTATGAGTGTCTCGAAACGAGACGGGCCAACAGCAGACATTTACATACCTGTGTATATAGCGCAAAGTGCATGATGCGCCAAGTGCATAGCAAGGTGTATTCGAACCCTCTCTCTTTCTCTCTTTGACAAAAGGGACAATCAAAAGTGGGAAGAAGACCCCTATCTATATATATATAATATTAGGTCATTAAATATGAGATGTCTGATTTCGAGATGAAAATAATCCGAGTAATCAGACATTTCATAGTTAATAACCTAATATAAGAATATATAAATATATATATTACTACTTTATATATCTTAATACATATAAATTACGTGTCAGTTTGTTTGTTCGCAATGGACTCCTAAACTACTGAACCGATTTTAATAAAATTTTGCACACTGTATGCAGTTTTATCCAACTTAAAAGATAGGATAGTTTATATTTCTTAGTTTATAACAGATGGCGGTATAAGGTAATTTGTTGACTTGAAGACGTGTGTATCGGACTGATTTGAGCTACAGCAACGCGTGGCGGGGCACCCCTTAGTAATTATATATAAAAAAATTAGTTTTATATATAAAAATTTAACTTTATATATTATATATAATAATATGTATAATATATAAATATATAAAATATATAATAATATAAATAATAAAATATAATATATAGTAATATAAATAATATATAAAAAATAAAATAACTTCATATATAAATATTGTATAATTGTAATTATTTTATTATATTAATTATATTTATTTTATTTATATTATATTGATTTTATATTATATAAAATACAATATATAATAATATAAATAATATAAAAAATAATATATAAACAATAAAATAGCTTCATATATAAATATTATATAATTTATATTATATAATATAAAATTATATAATATCTAATTATAACTATTTAATTATATTAATTTAATTATAAAATTATATAATATATTATAATAAATAAAATTATATAATTTTATATTATATAAAATATAATATATAATAATATTAACAATATATAATAATATAAATAATATAAATAATACATAAAAAATAAAATAACTTCATATATAAATATTATATAATTTAATTATAATTATGTAATTATATTTATTTTATTTAAATTATATAATATATTATAATAAATAAAATTATATAATTTTATATTATTTACATATAATATATATGTACATATATGTGCCATTTATTATGTATGTCGAAACTGTCATGTAAGAGGGAAACCCCCTCTTATAATTCAATTTCAAAGTATATAATTGTTAAATATTAGGATTGATAATTTTTCTTTCTAAATTGTTTTCCCTCTCTCTCTCTCTCTCTCTCTCTCTCTCTCTCCCATTCTCATTTCTTATCAATACGCAAAGAATATGCAGGTCGATAAGGATAACGAAGGCGAGAGGCGTTCGTTCATTCGGTCGAGTTGGCTGGCTGGCAGGCTGGCTAACTGGTTGGTTTGCTGGTTTGCTTGTTGGTTATGTTTGCTTCTCTCTCTTATTCTCTGTGTTAGGGGGCCAACCTAACGGTCCTACCAAGATGATACGATGCGGCACCTTATACGTTTGTGATACTTCTTTGCAGCATCTTCCTTGACACGTAAAGAAACTTTTACCTCGTTTTCAATACATATGAAGTATCTTTAATAATTGTTCATCTTCATTCTAATCAAATTTTCATATTATTCGTCTAATTATAATTCTAATCTTTTTAATTTATATACATGTGTGTAATTAATATTTTATGTATGTTTCATTTGCAATGTTATTAATGTTTTTTTCAATAATTGTTTCTTCTCGTGTTAAATAGAATATCTACAAATACTAGGATGTTACAGTCATTGTTGTGGCTTTCTTATAAAAAATGTTGATTTAATATAATTATAAACTATTTAATAATCAGTCAAATTAATATTCACTAATAATTTTAGGGATTTCAAATTAGGCATAAAACAACATAAAATTTGTAATATATATAATATATATATAATATATAAATAAGAACACACAAAATGATAGCACAATTAGAATGAAATAAATTTAAATAATAATCCACGAAAAATATATAAAAAGCAAGGTTATGTCATATTTAAATTTATTTGTATATCTCTTGAATGAACATACATATAACGATTTCAATATGATCTTGCTAGGTGTACGTTATGGAGGATAGAGGTAAGGAGAATCATTTGTGTATATGAAAAGTGTCCGTCGAAATGCATTAAATTAGGGTGGCGCCACATTAGCATCAGGGTAAATGTTAAAGGAACCGCCAAATATTATTAGAGTAGGATTGAGAAATAAACAAGGAAAGAAAAACTTGTCACAATAACAAATTTTACCCATAACTGTTTTCTTGTTCACATACTTTTTCATAAAATTCAATGATAAAAAATCAATAAACGTACAATTCACAGTTCACGAAATAAAATCACTCTAGCTACACGTTTTATCATAATAATTCTTTAAGGTTATATTTACTACATTATTTTGTACTACGCAAGTAGTTGAAATTTTCAATAATTAACTACTTTAGTCGCCAATAATATTACATTTTTTAACTCAGCATACTTCAATTCGTTTACAATTGCTACATTCATACTATACCCTTTGTCTACACCAGCGCCATTCTGGAAGGTTTTTGAACTGTTATTTATAGCATACAGCTGAACACATTTTCAAATTTTCTCCCATATGAGATGATTCTCCTTACATCTACCCTCCATACTACTTTAGTCGCCAATAATATTAAATTTTTTAACTCGGCATACTTCAATTCGTTTACAATTGCTACATTCATACCATACCCTTTGTCTACACCAGCGCCATTCTGGAAGGTTTTTGAACTGTTATTTATAGCATACAGCTGAACACATTTTCAAATTTTCTCCCATATGAAATGATACTCCTTACCTCTACCCTCCATAGTGTACATAAGTACACTAGCATGGCCGCTATACACAAGTATGGCTGCCACTGTATAAAGATAGATTTTCCATAGATTTAACTGTACTCGATCATTTTGATATCTCTCATTTAATTTTCAATAACACTTTATCTCTCTAGATCTCTTTCTGTAATATAACAATCGCATGATTGAATAGTATTCATGTATACACATCATCTTTGTTAATGATTGACGAACAATAGAATTGATCATTAATTACTGTTAATTATCCATCTATCCAATTTATTTCTTATTCTTTGTAACATACGAGTAACAGTTAAATAGTACTTATCTACATTTGATATATTATTATACTTATATATTACTAGGGGTGCCCCGTCACGCGTTACTGTGGCTCACAATCAGTCCAATACACACGTCTTTAAGTCAACGAATTACCTTATACCGCCATCTGTTAGAATCTTATCGAACTAACAGAGATAATCATGACTCCTTGTTAATAAGCAAATAATTCGCAATAAAATAATATTGCGATTATAAATTGAGATATAAACTATCCTATCTTTCAAATTGGATGAAACTGCATACAGTGTGTAAAATATGATTAAAATCGGTTTGATAGTTTAGGAGTCCATTGCGGACAAACAACGTGACACGTAATTTATATATATATATTAAGATTATACTTACTTAATTATCTACATTTGATATATATTCCTATTTATATTATCACGTAAAGATTATTAGATATAAATAACAAAACGTCATATTATAAATATAAATTATCTTTATAGTAAGATTTATTATGTGGGTTATTGTCTAGGGTTCGTTTTATTATGGAGAAAGCAGCATATAAAAAAAAAAAATGAAAGAAGAAAAAGAAACCTATTGATTACAAGGTCAAAGTTCAATACCTGAAAAGAATTCTTCTTTAAAATTGTACAATTATTATAATCGATGATACGTAAATTTCTCTTTTAAGCATCACGTAAACGGGTTTCATTCTTTTCAATAAATATAATCAAATATTTATCGTCATTTTTACATACACATATGTTTTTTGTTAACCTAAGTTTACTTTTATTGTCACATAAAGATTAAAATTTCCGGTAAAAGTAAAAGCATTCGTTTCCTCTTTTATTTCTTTGCAAAACGATCACGGAAGAGTGTCACCGAAGATTTCTGCTTTTTCAATAATTTCTTCTTGACGAGTCGAAAGTTGATTTCCCAAGAGTTAACGCTAAATCATCGGAAAGATTGTTAAAAGAAGATTTTTTCTGTTTTTTTTTCTTTCTATATTTATTTATTTTAAAACTCGCATATAGTATCTATGATCGATCATCATCGAAGTTAGATATCCGACTAATGTAAACAAGTATTAGTAAAAGCAAGTACACATATACATACACCTACTTAAATGTAAAGGCAACATCTGGCAAGCGTACTCTATCACTTTCGCTAATCGAAACCGTGGAGAGGTGGGGAGAGGTCGGGAATCGATCGGTGCCGGTTTATCGATCGTTTATCTCTTATCCAATTTTTTATTAACATTTCAACTATTAGAAATTATTGTTTTTTTCAAAAATCTTTCTTTAAGAGACATAACTAGTGTGACTGCTTAAAAAAAGGTTATTTTTCAGAATTTTTTTTTAGAAAAAATTCGTGCATTGAATGTTTTCATTTTTTAAGGAAATATTCGTGGTTATGTTGTGAATATATGACCAAATTTTGGGACCAAAATATTAAAAATTAAGCGAGTTATTCGCAATCTTCTAAATCCCCCCACTGCTGCAGTTATAGCGGCAACTTCACAGTGCATAAAATCAAAAAAATCAAAAAGTTTATTAAACTAAAAGAAATTTCCCGTACCATGAACCTCAGACGAAACAAAAAATTGAAATTTAACAAAATGGCGGATTTTTAAAAGAAACGTTTCAAATTTCGCGCGAAAATTTGATGATTTTTGGGCCCTGCCAAAATTACATTTTTTATTCGATCGAAAAACTGAAGGTCAATTTCAGGATTTTTTCAAAATTTTACATTAGTGGTGCCCCCCTTAACCTGTTAACTAGGTGGGACGTATAAATACGTCAAACGTATTGTTTTAAAGCTAAAGGTACAACCTCTTTTGTACTTTAAATATAAATAAACAGAATAACATACATTTCATAGTCTTTTCATTTATTTCAAACATAAATAATAATACATAATAAATAATAAATAAATAATAAAAAGTGTTACGTAATTAAAAAGGGAACTCCCCGATTAACAGGTTAAGTTAAACTTCTTTTGGCGCGTTAAGGGAAAAAAATGGCGACACGAAAAAACGATTTAACAGGATGAAGTTGATCGATATTAATTCGATATATTCGATATATCATCTCTCCTATTCTAATAAATAAATAATAAAAAAAGCTGCATAACTAAAAAGGTAATTCCCTGGTTTACAGGTTAATATTAGGAGAACCGGAAAATAGTGTCGTTTCTACATATATCCAATTTTTTATATTTTTATCAAAAATCAATTGATTTTTATCAATTTAGTATTCAAAATTTTGCATAATAAATAAAAAAAGATTGTTGATAACGAGTAGTGATGATTACATTATTGATTAAAAGTAAAAACTTGTCAGAAAAAAAATTTTAGAATTTAAGGTTAGAAGAATTTAGGTTTTTTTTTTTCTAATAAAAGATTTTTTTTTTTTTAAATTCTATAAATATTTTTCTAAACAAAATTAAGGTTAGGAAAAGAAAAAACCTAAATTCTTCTAACCATAAATTCTATAAATTTTTGTCTAAACACAATTAAGGTTAGGAAAAAAGACCTTAATTTTTCTAACCTTAAATACAACAATTTTCGTTCTGACAAGTTTATAATAAATTTTGTTTAGAACAAAATTTATAGAATTTAAGGTTAGAAAGCGGCATTACTTTCTGATCCAACTAATATATTAACATTATCTTTATTATCTTTTACGGATATAAATGTAAAACCTAATGAAAAATGGAATTATTATTATTATTATTGATTATGATATATATATATATATATATGTTATGATGATTGATTGTGATTATATATATGACATGATTATGATTATATATATATATATATATATATATATTATTATTATTATTATTATTACATTGAATTATTATTAATTAACATTATCTTTTACGGATATAAATGTAAAACCTAATGAAAAAATTGAATCAAAAAGTAATGAAGATTCTTCGTTACGTGATTGTTTTTTTTTTGTTTTTTTTTTTTTTGATCTCATCAAAAGATATAACAAGTTGAATCAAGATTGATAACCTGAGGGAAAGAAGTAATAATGAAAACGTAACGCAACTCGATGACCGGATCCGTTTTTCGTTTCGTAACTCTCTCATCCGCACTTTCCCCATACGGTCGAATGCGATCTATCGACTCTCCCCTTTCATCGTCATATTATTCTGACAATGACCGTGTGTGTTCTTATCTTTTTTCTCACTTTCTCTTTCTCACTGTGTTACTTCCTTCTTCTTCTTCTTCTTCTTTTTTTTATTCTTCTTTTATTTTTTTTTTTTGTTTCTTCTTCTACAGAAATATCTTTCTTGTCAGGTTTCATGAGACATTTGGTTGTAGCACTTTGAAAACGACAACGAAAGGATGACGGAAATAATGCGTTGGCGAAAAAAAAAAAAAAGAAACATTTTCTTTCTCTTTTACAGTACACAGATTCTTTCTTTACTTTTTTTTTCTTGTTTTTTTTTTTTTTTTGCTTGAAAGGCATGTTAAAACATGGCGATTGCTACTTACTAATACGCAAGCGAGAAAGTAGGAGACTCAAACACACTTTCTGTACATTTCTTCTCGAACGACAATCATTTACATAAATTACTTTTTTTTTTCTCTACCTACGTGTCTCGAAAAATAATATTAGGTCTACTGGAAAATATTTGTTAATTGTAATAATATTGAATTTAGTTTTAATCAAATTATTAGCATATTTTTATTTATTTAATTTAATCATACAATTTATGAGATCAATTGGTTGGAAAAAATGTAATCTCGCAAAAAAAAAGAGTCTTCCACACCACTCTCGCTTTATTTTCGGGCGAATGCTCTGTCCATCTGAGCTACCTAAGAACAACTTTTGGACCAAATTATTCAACTATTTTATCGCAGTCTGCATTGCTATATTGATACTGTTACTAACAAACTTCCTGGAAATATCTCTGAAATTTACACACAACTTGCATTGATTCTTTTTTACAAGTGTGTCAGAATTTTTCAAAGATGATGGTTACAAAGAGGAAGTAGGAAGAACTTCTTATCAATAAAGCATAGGCAGACTGAAGATAAAACCATTGCATAATTCGGGCTTCGGTTGTCTAGACTGGGACTCGAACCCAGGACCTTCCGCTTGCCGAACGAGCGCTCTACCATCTGAGCTATGAAGACATATTTACATTTAACTCATAATATTGTATATAATACGTTGTATCCGATTATCCAATAAATTCGTACGGTTTGAACTGTATTTTCGTACTTTTAATTAGAAAGAATAGAACATACTTATGAACCAATCTAATAGAATATGCATTACTTATTTTATTACGTATAATTAAATGGTAATTCATATTTTTTTTTTTAAGTAACCTGCATTACCGATTAATATTGATATTAATGTGAATCTAATAGATAATTTGTTTCCTTAATTTTAATTGCCGTTTGAAGCGCTATTTTATAGTTAAATTATCTATCCATAAAAAGAATATGAAATTATTATATCGTATAAATCGTAGTAGGTCCAATGTGTTCTTCAATTTTGCTGTTGTAATTTGTCTAATATTTTTATATAGTGATTTTAATGCAGTATTTTCGAACTTTCTTGGTCTACCACGATGTGGTAATAAATCCAGAATTTTCAAATTTTCATTCTCATTCATTGATGTCTTATAGAAAATTTGATACGGTTTATTCCTCACAAAACAAAATTTTTCAACAAAATTAACAAATATTCTATTGTTAGATTTTCTCCAATTTTTTGGTATTTCATTTTTCATTTAGTAGTGGAGAGAAAAATAATCTTTCACATTTCCTATTTAAATCATACAATAATTAGTAAACAGTATTAAAGTACGATGAGTATGACTAGGAATAAATAATTGTAATACAGTCTATTGAATAGAACTATTTAAAAAAAAAGTCTTACAAATGTAATTGTATTTGGGTTGCTTGTTGTCTTTCTGAAACTTCAAACTATTACAAATACTCATATTAACGATTTTTCCAATTCAATTTCTTTTAAATACGTTATAAAGATTTTTATTTACAGTGCTATTACTGAATATCAAATTTCCAATTCTATTTAATAAAACGCTACCAGAATTCGTTTTTGGTACTTTCAAATTTTGCAATACCTTATATTTATTTAACATAATTTTTCTTATTAGAGAAATTTAATAAATATGTAAAATAAATAATATATGTCTAAAAAGATTGATAAATGACTTATTGTTGAAAACAACATTTCAAGGGATTGCTTTATAAATAATCGAATTATGAAGAAATGTGGTTAGTTTGAATATTTTTCAGAGTGTCATTAGATATATTAAATATTTATTCTTTAAAATGCATGCTACATAAAATTCTTCTAACCAATTAGTATGCGTTGTTTTCATTGAAAACTGTGTACCCAAAATATTTTGTCGAATCAACACGATGATGTGTATAATCGTCAAACGAAAAATATTCATTTAACTGTAATAATATTGAATTAAGTTTTAATCGAATGACTATTTAATTTTTTCACAAAAATTATTCTTTTTATTTATTAGCATATATTTATTTATTTAATTCAAGCATACAATTTATGAAATCATTTGGTTAGAAAAACGTAATCTCGCCAAAAAAAAAGAGTCTTCCACACCACTCGCTTTATTTTCGGGCGAATTGCTCTGTCCATCTGAGCTACCTAAGAACAACTTTTGGACCAAATTATTCAACTATTTTATCGGAATGTAAAGTGGCATATCTATTAATAGTGTCACTAACAAACTTCCTGGAAATCTCTGAAATACGCACACTCGCATTTAAGTTCTTTTGCAAGTGTGTCAGAATTTTTTCAAAGATGATGGTATATAGAAGAGGAAGTAGGAAGAACTTCTTATTAATACAGCATACCATGTACATTCGGATAAAACTATTGCATAATTCGGGCTTCGGTTGTCTAGACTGGGACTCGAACCCAGGACCTTCCGCTTGCCGAGCGAGTGCTCTACCATCTGAGCTATGAAGACATATTTACATTTAATTCATAATATTGTATATAATACGTTGTATCCGATTATCCAATAAATTCGTACGGTTTGAACTGTATTTTTGTACTTTTAATTAGAAAAGAATGGAACATACTTATGAACCAATCTAATAGAATATGCATTACTTATATTATTACGTATAATTAAATGATAATCCATATTGTTTTTTGGAAAGTAACCTACTTCACCGATTAATATTGATATTAATGTGAATCTATACTTATAGATTATTTAATCTATTACTTATAGATTAGACTTATTTATTAGATTATATATTTTATTTTTTTATTATTATTATATATATATATAAATATTATATAATGAAATATAATTAAAAATATATATTATATATTATATATATTAAGATATATAATAAAATATATAAAATAAATAAATATGATTATAAATTAGATCTAACGAAAAATTCTGTCCAATTAAAAAATAAAATAAAATAATAAATTATTCCTAATTTGAACAATTAATTAATTTAATTACTTGTGAACTGTTACCAACATGAATGCAATTTGTATATTCCATTTTAAGAAATGGGGCCTTACCCCTAGTGACGAAACATTGAACTAATCCCTGAGGATTAATAAAAAAGATTCAATGTCTTTTTTAATATTAAAATACTTTTAATATTAAATACACATGTATTCAATATTTTGTACTACTAGAGATGTTTGTTAGAACGGACAAAATTTGTCAGTAGACCAAATATTATAAAATAATATTAATACTCAAATTTATTAATTAGTTTAATAATGACTGAATTATAATAAAAACGATATAATTAAAGTGATTTATTATGAAAAATAAAAAACAATACTAAACCCTTATTTAATTTAAAACAACCAAATGTTAATAAATATATGAAAAATTTGTTTAGTTTTATCGTTAGTTTCTTTCCCATTGGTAGTATTATTAAATGAATTCAGTTTTTTATTCTCAACAACGACGTGCTCTAGTTATCGACTATCTTTTCTTATTTTGTTTTCCCATTAATTCGCTCTAGGAAGAGAGATTCGTTTATTTTGCTTCTACGTAAATACACGCTAGACAGAATTTAATAATAACTATTTTTCGGTTTTTATTGCAGATGCGGAAGTTACAGGACAGCGAGAAAAACGGACCGATTCGGTCGACATCTCGCGGAGAGAAGAAATTCCTTGTGGAGGATCATCATACCGTAAGTCGTGTGTTATTTGATTGCTCGATAATTACATTACACTACGACATAATCATAATTATAATTGCATGCTTTTATGTAACTAGACGATTTCTAACATTTATACGTGTTTCCTCTTTGATCTTTTTTTTTTTCTTGTTCTTTTTCTTTATTTTTTTCTTTTTAACCAGTTGAATTGAGTTCGACAAGTATACTCGTCATGAAGAAATAAGCAAGATTTTGTGTCATGACGAGTAAATTCGACATACGTATAAAGTAATGACCATAAAGTAATGACCTATTTAAATATGAAAAACGAAAGGAATATTCTTACATTTCAAAATGTTTAGAATATTTTGAGATAAAATAAACAAATTAAAAATATGAAGAATTTGAATTGAACTCATGCGTCATCGCATGTACTGACTGAAAAACACTGTATTACTTCGCATAACGAATTTGTTTATATTTCTCAATCCGAGAATTTTGACGGTCACACTTTCAAAATAGATTTCAATAAACATTAGTGTTGGTATCGGATGGTGAAACCTTTTATAAGCCATTATATTTGAAAATTGATCAATTTATTAATTTAAGTTCGTCAAAACACATTAAAATATTACATCAAAAAGATAGGTTTATTTGATAAAATAGCCAATTTTTTATTATTAATATTTCTTTATTTATGTACAAAATATTAATTTTTAAAAATTCGATTTGCTTTTAAAAAGAATATAAGAAAAAGAAACTTGTAAGATTAACAAATTAAAATTTATAAAATTATAATGCAGCGTCATCTATCGTATATTTACATAAACAAAGGACTAAGATAAATAATAGAAATAATATATCCCTAAATTGACAATAAAAATATTATAAATCACTAAATAACCTGCTCTATCTTTTAAGTTAGAGAAAATCAAATAAAATAAATCAATTTTTATTTAGATCGGTTAAGTAGTTTCGATGTTTATCGCGGACAAACAATTATAATTAAAAAAAACATAATATAATGTAATATAGTTTATATCTTTTGTCAATAAAACAAAATAAAAATACACAAAAATTTCGGAGAATTTCAATTAGAAATAAATTAGTGTAATATTGCAAACTTTTTCTTTTATTATTTTACATTAGTGTAACATAATTAACTACATTCAATCCAAAAGTAGATATGTGCCCATAATTATGAAAATGGGTCTATAAGTCATGTATCTCTTGTTTCGAGATATTTAAAGATTTATATTTGAACACTATATGAATTCTATATAATATTGAAATAACAAACATTATCTGACGATTTATTTTTGACAATATCGTGAAAATTACATTGAATTTATTTAATTTAAAATAATGTGGTACGTAATAATTGATAAACTCATTTTTTTTTTAATTTTTACTTAGACAACTTTCATAATTATGGCCACGTATTTCTTGATTTTATAACCTATTTTTATAATACATAATTTATATAGTTAATATAACAATTGTTAATAAAAACAAAATAATGATACACACTAATTTCTAAAAATTAAAAGTAATAAATAAATTAGCGTTGTATTTCAAACAATTTCTTTTATTATTTTACATAAATATAACATAATTATTTGGGTTCTATTCAAAAATCGATATTTTTGATTTTATAACCTACAAAATGAGAAAAAACACTACTACTTCCGCACACATTACTTTTATTTGCAATTTTTACAATTTTTTACAAAAATAATAATGCATTTGTTTAACTAAAATTCGATCATTTTTAAAAGCAAATAAAAAAAGAAGCATGTAACCTTAAAAAGTTAAGATTTATAAAATTATAATGCAGCGCCATCTACTGTATACTAAAAGAACCAAGAGACTAAGGTTATCGCAAATGCTTGAAAAATCGCGAAAAGATTTGTATGAGACACCCCAGTGAGACACTTATTCTATGTTTGACGAATATACTCGTGATTGATCGATTTCTGCGACACACAGCGGTGGGCACTTTGAAAACGGAGTACCACAGTAATCTAATTAATTTATAATAAATTTATTCATACGATTGTACATATCGGTGATAATTTGTAACATTTGCAACTAATGAATTATATTATAAATTGGAAAGAAATGTTGGTCGTATGAATTTCTCATCTAACCAATTGTTAACGTTTTTGTATGAACAAATTACAGTTGGGTACGTACATTCGCGAAGTTGGTTGCGACAGAGCCATAGAAGAAATCGAGGTCGAGCGCCTCCGTGAGCTTGCACTCGAACAACAAGAAGTCATCGAGATACTTAGACAGACGGTCAAGGTAATGAAATTTCATAAACTTATGAATACTATCGTTAGTTAGCTAGCTCTCTCTTCCTCTCTCTCTCTCCCTCTCTCGTTTATATAATCATCATTGTGTGTCTATTCTCTTGTACGTAACAATAACGGTGTCTGTCCTTCGTGCATGGGAAAGGAAAAAGAACGAAAGCTCGAGCAGCTGTCGAACAAGAAAAGGAAAGAGGAATTCTATAGGCAATGGTTGGAGCTCGAGCCAGTGGCCGAGGTCGACGATGAAGAGGATCACGAGGAAGGTGACAGTGCCCTTTCTAGTGCACCATCATCCCTTTCTCCTCAGCCAGGTGGTTGTGGACAATGGCAGGGGTCAGGTGTCACCCGAGAAGCCTACGAAGCTGTTCTCATAGAAATCGAGGAACTCCAATCAAAATTATTAGATGAACGTCAAGAATTGTCTCGTGCTAAGACCGAAGTTCTCGATCTTGAAAAAGCTCTTTTGCAAGAGGTGAAGATTTTTTGTTTCTTTTTAATCAGTAAATTCCTTTTTTTTTATATATATATCAATAAGAATGATCGTTTGTTTTTTCTTTTTTTTATTTATTATTTTGTAATCAATAGACAAGATGTAGCAATCGTAATAAACAATTGGAAGAACTGAACGAGAAGTTGCGAGCAACAGAAGAACGTGAAGCTAATCTCCTTGTGGAATTGTCCGAGTTGAGAGAACAAAACGAACTTTTAGAATTCAGACTTCTCGAACTGGAAGAATCAACCACTCGTAAAGAGAATCCTGATCACGCGGCTGATAGCGGCATTGTCTCGCCGGAACTATTACATCCGAGCAAGGTAAAAATAAAACAGAAAGTCTCCCTTTTTGTTCCTGAGATAGAAACAAAAGAAAAATTTGTAAAGTTTTAGTAAAATTACAAAAAAAAAAAAGAAAATTTAACTTCGTAGACATGCTGCTATTATAACCTTTTAAGCACTACGCGCCATTATAGTGGCTTTCACGAATGCCATCTTTTTTCCAATACGACGCGCAACTATAGTGGCTTTCGCGAATGCCATATTCCTATACGACGCGTTAATATAGTGGCTTTCACGGATGCCATCTTTTTTCCAATACGACGCGCAACTATAGTGGCTTTCGCGAATGCCATATTCCAATACGACGCGTCACTATTGTGGCTTTCGCAGATATCATCTTCCAGTACGACACGTCACTATAATGGCTTTCGCGAATATCATCTTCCAATACGACGCGTCAATATAGTGGCTTTCACGGATGCCATCTTTTTTCCAATACGACGCGCAACTATAGTGGCTTTCGTGAATGCCATATTCCAATACGACGCGTCACTATAATGGCTTTCACGGTTGCCATCTTTCTTCCAATATGACACGCAACTATAGTGGCTTTCGCGAATGCTATATTCCAGTACGACGCGTCACTATAGTGGCTTTCACGGATGCCATCTTTCTTCCAATATGACACGCAACTATAGTGGCTTTCGCGAATGCTATATTTCAGTACGACGCGTCACTATAGTGGCTTTCACGGATGCCATTTTACAGTACGACGCGTCACTATAGTGTCTTTCGCAGATGCCATTTTTTTTCAATACGACGAGCCACTATAGTGACTTCAGCGGATGCCATCTTTCAATACGATGTGCAATTATAGTGACTTTCATGAATGCCATTTTACAGTACCACGCTCTGCTATAGTAACTTTCGCGAATATCATCTTTCTTCCAATACGATTTGCCACTATAGTGGCTTTCGCGAATGCCTTTCCAATACGACGCGCCATTATAGTGACTTTCACGAATGCCATCTTTTTTCCCATATGTTGCTCTTTTATAGTGACTCGCGAATATCATCTTTCTTCCAATACGACTTGCCACTATAATGGCTTTCGCAGATAACATCTTTTAACACGTTGAGCGCCGCGTCCGTCATAGGTGACTGACACGTTTAACTATTTTTCAAAACAAAATAACGCCCGTGGCCTGACGGGAATTTCCCTAAGAATTCGCGTGGCTCTCAACGTGTTAAAATATATTATTCCTAATTTTATTATTAATTAATAAAATAAATTGTCTAAGTTAAAGTATATGTGTATCATTTCTAAAAAATTATAGTTAAATTATTAAATACTTGATTTCAATGTACTCGCGTACAGAACAGCCATTTTAACATTCAGCAGTGCCTAAGAGGTTAAAGTATTAATATAACGATTAATATTTATAATCTTTTATAATATTTACACGTTGTACACGTACACACACATACACACACACAACACACAATATATACGATTGATTGCAGGATCAAGTAATAAGCAAGCAAAGAAATCGTGCAGTGGCTACAGTGATTCCATATACAAACAATAATAATTACACTACTACTACAACGACGACACGTACGATTTCTCCTGTACCACGAAAAGCACCATTGTCTCTTCAAGAAAGTGGTATATTCGAAGAGGAGGATGAAGAGGGCTTAGAAGTCGAACTAGCGAGTAAAGGAACCCAAACGGAGATACCTTCCGGTGAACTTCTTCAAGAGGTTCAACGTCTTCAAGAACTTCGTGCACGGATTCAAGAACGTGCAGCTAAAGTAACAAACACAGCTACGACAATATGTTCGATCGATACATCTAAAGCCTGTCCGGCACTTGACACGGACGTTGATTCGATCGTTCAATTGTCCTCCTATCAAGATCGTATAAGAGATTTGGAAGATAGATTAGAGGCTTACGAAGAGGCTGAAGAAAGGCAAACGGAGGAGAGACGAGTGACGAAGCAAAGGGAAGAAGAATTGCTTGATGAAAATTACAGGTTAACCGAGAGGGTTTATTGGCTTGAGAATAAATTACATAACGTTGAGGAACTCATTGAGAATAGAAGCAGAAGTAGAAGTAACGATAGAAGGATTATTCGTGATGACAATGAATACGACAAAATGGAAAATGATAAACAATGCGACTGTCAAGTTTTTCAAAATTACCAAGAAGTTCAACGAAAGACAAAAGGTGAAAACGTAACGTTCGAAATAATGGAGGACATATTGAATCGTTCGAAAGAAGTTCAAACGACTGTTATCGAATCAATTGAAGATTGTTGTTCATGTTGCCGAATGTGTGAGATTAACAAAAGAACGGAACAACCTCAGGAATGGATCGCACCGGAAACACGTCGTGTTATGGTATGACATATTAACTTTTCAGATCATTATACTTCCTTATAAAGTAAAGATGGGTCTGCAGTTGAATGGGACAATGCAACTGGTTGACATACGTGGACGATATTGCTATGTTAGGGGACAATAAAGTGTCATTAATTAATAACGCGAAAATATTAGGTGGACCGGAAAGTAATGTTGCTTTTCTAACCTTAAAATCAAAGGAATAAATTTTTAACAAATTTTTATTTTTAATCAATAACGTAATCAATAAAACCTTTCTCATTTAGTAATGCAAATCTTTAATACCAGATCAATAAAAATTGGTGGTACACGTGGCCATAATATACATTGTCGTATTTAATTGAAACTGTTTCATGCAAAACAATCCTTTCGAATTTTCAGGTGGAAGTTGTTCAAAATTGTACGGAGGAAATGGTCGAGGAAGTAGCGCGGGAGGCCAAAGAAGATGAAAATGACGTTGACGAGGTTGACGAGGTTGATGCATCTGAGAAAAATGAGAACGATGAGCACGTAGAAAGAAGAAAAAGAAGAAGAAGAAGAAGAAGCATCACGGAAGTTGCCGCGGGGAATTTGGAGGAGAACAACGACGAGCCGATAAATTCGGTCGTTCATTTAAACGACGAATTGGAATCCAAAAAGAAGGTTAGAGAAAGGCAGAATAAAACTAAAAGGAGAGAGAGACAAGATGATTATTCATCAACGAGAACGTCTAAGGGAAATGTTAGGTTAACCTCCGAGTGGGTTAAACGCCCTGACGAATATTACGAGCGAAGGCATCATCGATTGATTTTGTATCAGGAGATTTGTGTTTAGAAATAATCAAATTAGTTATTATAGCGTTGATTTTTCGATAATTAGCAACAAAATCGTGGAATAATACGCGAGTGGAAGGATTTTTTATTTTTCTTCTTCTTCTTATTCTTCTTCTTCTTCTTCTTCTTCTTCTTTTCCTTACTCCTTTTTTGTTTCTTTATAAAAAATAATTAGAATGTAATCTCACCGAACTCTTCCTTTTCTCTGTGGTTTGATTGTTTTTCAAAGGAAAAAAAAAAAAAAAAACAGTCCACGCATAAACGGGACAAAAATATGTCATATATATTCACGATAGAACAAAATCGATCGATTTAAAGGGGGACAAAATATCTACCTTATGGTTATAAACGATAATGATCGACGATCGTCGAAAGAAGACAAAAAAAAAATAAAAAATAAAAAAAAAAGAAGGGGAAAAAACCATGAGACAAAAGAGTCGAGGAAAAATGAATCTTCTGCCATAAAACGAAATTGTGTCGAGCTTCTAGACAAAAATGATATCCAGGATTTGAGGAATGATATTCGATATTCGACTCGAAGAGAAGCATGGGAAGACGAGAGACAAACACATACACACAGTTTAGAAGAGTTCTCCTTGAATCAAATTAAATGCAGCAACTGAGGACTCTCGAAACTGGCCAAAGGTCAGTTTTCGTCAATCCGTTTCTTTTCGTAATTTTTTCTTCTTCTTCGTAATTGTTGCGTTAGAGTACCGTAGTGTGCAAAATAACGCTGACATAAGAGACATTCCTTCTAGATTTTTCCTAGTTATTTATATATATATATATATATACACACTTATTATGCATACGCTATTACACTTTCTTCCACTTCGCTCGACTGGTTCTGTCGCTTCGTTTTACTTTCCCATCTCAATTTTAATCGTTGATTAATATAATAGGACGTATATTAAATATTATAAGCGCTCGTCGATTACTGGGGTATACATCTATAATATAGTCTAGCATATAACTGTCACTATTTATTTGTTTCTCAATACTTTTCTAATAGCAATAATAGCATATTGAACGACGATCTTCCTCGTAGGTCGTTCAGTGGTTTTATGGTGGTGGTAAAAAAATACGTCGCTTCTTTTCTCTTCTATCATCTTTCGTGTTATCTCTTTACAACAAGGCTAATCTCTCTAATTATGCTTCTTTTCTATTATTAGTATTATTATTATTATTACTATTATTACATTTCTTTTTACAGATCTTCGTGTTAATTGTATAATAAAACAAAACATTTAATTTGTAACAAAAGTCATATGATTTGTTGTAAACTTTGTTATTCGTATTCTATACGAAGAATTGTATTTGCATTCAAAGTATATCTAATAATTATACAGGATTGTAATTTTGTTCCTTAGAGGGCACCACTAGTATGACCGTTTGAAAGAAGGTGATTTTCGGAATTTTTTTTTATAGAAAACTACTGCATGGAATGTTTGCATTTTTTAAGGAGATATTCGTGCATATTTAATGAACACATGACTAAATTTGTGGATCAAAATATTGAAAATTAAGCGAGTTATTCGCAATCTTCCAAGTCCCCTCACTGCTGCAGTTATGGCGACCTCCACAGTGCATGAAATCAAAAAAACTTTTGCCTTTTAAACAGATAGGAAATAATTTTGCATTGTTTAACGAAAAAAAGCTCTTTGCCATCGATCAATTTGAGAGTTTACAGGAATACAACAATCCAAAAAGTACAAAAAATATTTTCTTTTCCTGCAAAAGGAACAAAGTTACAATCTAACCTAATTATTAGATAAATTCAATAAAAAGTAAAAAATGTGATCCTATTAACTGTATACGTATTCTAGATTATAATAACTTTTGCTAAATATATATCTATATGTTATCGTGTAATAATATTCAACATGTTGCTCGTTTTATAATCAACTTTTGCAATCGATACGCGAGTCTCAACTTACACAAAGTTGAAAACATTCGTACGGCATATTTTCACTTGTCACGAAGAATATATTATCATCCAAAGTAAAAAAAAAAAAAAAGTATTAAGGATAAGGTACTACTTACTACTACTACTACTTTACCATATATCTTTTGTGACAGGTGATCTACTTTCGCTGGAGGTGAAAATCCTTTCGTTTCTTGTCGGTGTAGAAGAGACTATTCGTATGCGCGTTTATACTCAACAACATTACAAGTACCACGATATGATCGATAAACTTCACCGTTGATCTCTCAATGCATTAGCAAGGTAAACAATTTTTTTATTATACGATGTTAATAAAAAAAAAAAAAAAACAATTCGTTGAAATAGTAAATTCAATTATATAGGATGATTCACCAGTTCATGACTCACCTAAATAGCTTCGAAAGTATGATAGTAGTAGAAAAGTGATTCAGGAAATAGTTGCATGAAAAATTCAGAACTATTAGATCATTAAGTATGAAATGTCTGATTACCTAAAGCCTCAAGTTTGATACCAGATGTCTCCAATATTTCACTTCGATCGTCCTTTATTTTTTTTTTTTTGCATTAAGAAGGTATGCCATCTTGCTTACAAATGCACTCTTTTGTTTTTAATAGTCTATCGTATTGTCGTCTGCAGGTTAAATGTTGTAAGCCATGGATAAGACAAAAATGCGAGTTATTTTCGAATATGAGTTTCGTCATGGAACTAATGCAGCGCAGGTAAGCCGAAATGTTAACGAAGTGTTTGGCAAAGATGTGGCTAACGAACGTACAGTATGTTGATGATTCGAAAAATTCCGATCTGGAGATTTTGATCTTCAAAACGAACCACGCGGGTAGCCTAAGAGCAAGATGGATGACAACCAACTGAAAGCTGTAGTGAAAGCATATCCATCTAAAACGACGCGTGGACTAGCAGCAAGGTTTGAAATTACCATCTCAACAATATTAAGTCATCTGAGAGCAATCGGAAAAGTAAAGAAGCTGGATAGGTGGGTTCCGCATGAGTTGAGCGAGCTTCAGCAACGGAACCGCTTCGAGGTTTGCTGTTCTTTGGTATCAACACTAAAAGGCGATCCATTTTTGCACCAGATAGTCACGTGCGATGAAAAGTGGATACTTTTTGATAATCGCAAGCGTCGGCACAATGGTTGGACAAAAATGAAACACCAAAACACACCCCAAAGCCGAGTATACACCAAAAAAAAAAACTAATGGTGTCTGTTTGGTGGTCCAGCGCGGGTGTTATACACTATAGTTTTATGAGACCTGGGCAATCGATAACGGCGGACCTCTACTGTGAACAGTTAGAAGAAATGATGAGGAAGCTGCAAATTAAGTAGTCGATATTGGTCAACAGGGACAGACCAATCCTCCTGCAGGACAACGCTCGACCACACGTTGCAAGATCGACGTTACTTAAACTACAGGAACTGGACCTGGAAACACTTTGTCACCCACCGTACTCACCAGATCTCACGCCAATCGATTACCATTTTTTCCGAGCTTTGGACAATATTTTGCAAGGAAAAATATTTCATTCCCAACATGCGGTTGAAAATGACTCTGCTGGTCTCCAGATTTTTTCGCTAGCGGTATTAATAAGCTATCGTTAAAATGGCAACGTTGTATTGATAGTTTAGGTGTATATTTTGATTAATTATATTATTTATTGCTCGAGATATAATAAACCGAACTTTCGGTCTCAAATCAGACATTTCATACTTAATGACCTAATACAATATGACATTAGTATTGTCCAGAAAGTTCGTATCGATTTTAATGAAAGAATAAAACGCAACTCATTTAAATTTTTCTTTTGGTATACATTTATTAAATTATATATAAGTGCCGTTCTGTTCCGCAATCTTTCTCAAACCACCTATCCAAAATTCTCGTCCTTCAAGAACTTCTCAGATTTTTCAGTAAAAAAACGTTATGTCATCTACCGAAAATCGGCACGAACTTTCCGGACAACCAAGATTTGTTAGGTTAAGTCATTTTAGAGAATTATTGATCAACTTTGTTATTGTGGTAAGAACTGGTGAATCAGCCTGTACAATAAACGATCAATTGTAGAAAAATAATAATGAAAATGTTTTATTGTTGCAGGACAAAATAGCTGGCGTTGCTTGACACCGGCTAAGCATCGACCAGAATTTGTTTCTGAGGGAAAAGAACAATGGAGTCATCTCGTCATCTCGTTGTGTACCATCGAAAGTAAATAGAAAAGAAAAAACAAAATATCATGCGCGCTTATATAAGTCTCTTTAACTAACAAAACCGACAAACAATCTACACATTGTTATAGTAAACCAACTGCCAACAAGAAGAAAATCAAAGGACCCTTCTGTCAGTGCCAAAATGAATATAATCTGATTATTATAAACAAAATCAAATATTAGGTTGAATGAACTTTGATCTGCATTTGATCGAAAGATAAATATTTTTTGATATACAACAAGCAGAGGTCGCCAAAGTGATGGTCCACGGATCACTAGTGATTAAGTCATGTTATGTTTTAACACTAGATTTACAGGCATTGCCTGTATACCTTTTTTTTTACTGAAATCCATCTTTTTGAAGGGTATGTTAACACTAATCTAAATTTGTTCGTGTCGCGCCGGTGGAACTGACTTACATAATTTCGCTTATCGCCGGTGGTTTAATTTCATTTTAATTAATTAATTATTATTTAATTAATAAACGCCGAAGTGCGGCCATTAAAGTGTTAACTTTCGTTCTACAGTTTTGAATATCACAATAAAACCATCGGCTCTTGCGCGATAATTTTTGCATGGCACCAACGTAGAGCTACCGACACTTACGCGATAATTTTTGCATGGCACCAACGTTAAGCCAGTGGCACTTACCCAATAGTTTTTCACATGGCACAAACGTGGAGCCACCAGCACTTACGCGATAATTTCCAAATGGCACCAATGTGGAGCCACCGGCATTTACCCAATAATTTTTGCATGGCACCAGTGTGGAGTCACCGGCACTTACTCGATAGTTTCCGCATGGCACCAACGTGGAGCTACCGGTACTTACGCGATAGTTTCCGCATGGCACCAACGTGGAGCCACCGGCACTTACCCAATAGTTTTCACATGGCACCAACGTGGAACCACCAGCACTTACGCGATAATTTCCGAATGGCAACAACGTGGAGCCACCGGCACACCCGATAATTTTTGCATGGCAACAACGTGGAGCCACCGACACTTACGCGATAGTTTTCGCATGACACCAAGGTGGAGCCACTGTTACTTACCCAATAGTTTTTCACATGGCACAAACGTGGAGCCATCGGACGTCATAGTGTTAATAGTTTCATTTTATTAACTAAATACATTTTATCTGTTCTTAGATCACAATTTTGTTTATAAATATATTTAATTAACACTTAAAAAATCCTATTAGTGGTCAGCAAGATTTAAATGATGAATTTACTGGTCCGTGTGATCAAAAAGTTTGGCGACCACTGCAATAAATATCACTTAAAAAGAAAGAAAGAAGTAAAATCGATCCTTGCCATTCTTAATCCTCGCCTTTTAACATAAACAATTTCCGCGAATTATATTTACCGAAATAGTAATCCTCAATGTAAAACGATTTTATAAAATACGAATCGAAACGAATTTGAAAATCTTAACGATAATCTTCGTATACATTTACATAATATAAACCCCTAGTAACATAAAATAATAAAAAAATATTGAATACATGTGTATTTAATATTTTGTGCTACTAGGGTCATTACAACATGCAATACGAAGAATAAAAATGTATATAAATATATATATATTAATTTTTGTATCCAATCGAATGCGACAAAAAATGGTACACGTAAAATAAGTATACGTAATAAATACGTACGTGTATTATTTAAACGAAGAAAAAGAAAGAAGGAGAGAAACCATTAATTTATGTTATTTTTTGTGTCTCTGTAAAAAACAAAGAAAACCAGAGAGAAAACCAGAGAGAGAGAGAGAGAGAGAGAGAGAAAAACATAAATTAAAAAAAAAAAAAAAAGCTTGAATTATAATATACGTATACGAATTATATATATATATATATATATACATTATACATATATATATATTATTTGAATACTTTGTAGGATTTACAAAACGTGTCTCTAGTCCACTTTTCATTCGAGCGTAGCGGCCACGTTCTTTTTAACATATCGTTAAACACAGTGGTTTTAGATTGTTCAGTTTTATCATATAGTTTTATAATTATTATGTATACCTCTCTATGCACATTACTATATTGCATTATTCACGTAACTTTATCATGAGTCTTCTATTTTTATTTTGATTTTCTTCTTCTTCTTCTTTATCTTTTATTCCCTTTTTTATTTTTATTTTTCTTTATTTTTGTTTAAGTGCTACGCGGTCGACATGGAACTGTTTGTTTCGTTTTAATCCTTTTTGATCATGTAACCGTATACGAAATAAAGTTGATATTGTTTGCGCGAATTTATCGTTATTTTTTACTTCTTTTTTTATTATTATTATTATTATTATAATTATTAATATTATTATTATAAGATAAGAGTGTATATTCTGTCGTTGACAGTATCGTTCAAGTTTCAAATTAATCGTTCACATTGAATATATGAGAATAATGCACAATTGTATAATAGTTTAGTGAAAACTTGTTCAAAAACTTCATTCATGTGGATATTTACCAACTCATTTTTTTTATTTCCTTTTGTATTTTTTTTTTTTTAATAATAAGTTAAATATATTATAATTTATGCCATTTACGATTTACGAGATGATCTGTAATTAGAAAATATATCATATATCTTTGTATAAATGTTTTCAAATGATATACAGGTAACCTTCCTATAGGACACTACATGTATATGTAATATACATGTCAATGGATATATATCAAGGATATATGTACCCATAATTATGAAAGTGGTGTAACAATGAGACCTTACACTGGAGCATCAATGGATTTTCATGAGCTTTGGTATATCAGTAGTATACCTTTAACCTTTTTGCATTGGTTGGGACATATGCTGTTCTAGTCTGGAAAATTTTTGATTTTACGGCTGAGACAATGACTTAGTTACTGAAAAATATCTAGGACAGACAATAACGCCAAGTTTGGCTTCCAAACTGATTCTAAGACCGTCTCAATCGTTCCTGATCTAGTCAAGCAAGCGACAACTGTCAAGGTTGTTGCTCAGTTGATAATTCTCATTTCTTATGTTAGAAATAGTGTGCACTTCTTGCAACGTAGCACTCTGCAAGAATTGTTTCTAGCTCTATCACATTCTCAAGAAACCCAGACTTTAGATACTGTTGCTCCTGCACTACTTTCGATTTGTTTAATTTTTTACAGTTCTAATTACGAGCAGGACATTGTCTTGGGGTTCAGATACTTTGGATTTACGGCGGGACATATGCTGTCCCATTAGGCTTGTAAAATGATTGTTATTAATGGTGCACTGTTATGGGGACGTTTATGCGTCTCCAAGACCTTCAACTTTTTAGGCATAAAAATTATTTTATCTAAAAAATTGCTTGGAGGGAAAATAACTGATCCCGTGATCCCGGTAATGGGGTGCACTCGGACTGATTTTTCGTCGCATTACAAGGGTTGAAGGTATATTACTGATATACGAAAGCTCATTAAAATCCCTTGATGCTTCTGTTTAAGTCAAAATATAAAAAAAATAAAGGTGAAATAACTGATAACCTTATTTTAAGCTATTGGGTCTACAAGTAAGTTTCCAGCGTTTTTTAATAGATGGTGTCACGAGTAGATTACGGGTAGAAATGTCACATCTCATGTGTCATTTTTGAAGCTTGTGTATCTGTTAACAACATTGCATCATCATATTTGTGCATTTCTATCGGCGTCGTATATTTTATGAAGCAAAAACATGGCAAGTTATGTGCTAAATAAGCGTCATTTGTTTTCTATTCTTTAATATGAAGAATAGTGCAGCTGAGGCCTATCGTTTGCTTCTGGAAACTTACGGGACGGAATGTATTAGTGAATCGACATGTCGTGAATGGTTTAAACGGTTCAAAAATAGTAATTTTGACGTTGAAGACAAAGAGCGTTCCAGAAAGCCGAAAAATTTTAAAGACGAGGAATTGGAGGCTTTGCTGGATGAGGATCCGTGTCAAATTCAAGAAGAGCTTGCTGCATCATTGGGCGTCACACAACAAGCCATTTCCCTGCGCCTGAAAGCTTTGGGATTCATCCAAAAAGTTGGAAATTGAGTGCCGTACGAGTTGAAGTCGAGAGATGTCGAACGGCGATTTTGCATGTAAGCAATATTGCTGCAGCGGTATAAAAAAAAAGTCGTCTCTGCATCGTATTGTCACTGGTGACGAAAAGTAGATCTATTATGATAATCCTAAACGCAAAAAACCATATGCAAAGCCTGGCGAGCCAGCCAAATCGAAATATTCACATGAATAAGGTCATGCTCTGCATATGGTGGTATCAGAAGGGTGTCATATACTACGAACTGCTTCCGAGTGGTCAAACCATCAAAGGACCGTTGTATCGAACCCAACTAATTCGTTTGAAGCGGGCATTGGCGAAAAAACGGCCAGAATATCAGACCAGGCACGAGTCCACAATTTTTCACCACGACGCTCGGCCACATGTTGCTGCTTCGGTCAAAAACTACTTGGATAATAGTGGATGGGAAATTCTGTCTCACCCGCCTTATAGTCCAGATTTGGTGCCATCCGACTACCACTTATTTCGATTGATGCAGAACGCTCTTACCAGAATGCGTTTCACTTTAGTAGAGGGAATCAAAAATTGGCTCAATGCGTTCTTGAGCTCAAAAGACGAGAACTTTTTTTGATCCAGAATCCACAAATTGCCAGAAAGATGGGAAAAAATTGTATCTTCCGATGGACAATATTTCGAATGAAAAATATGTAACCATTTTTTCAGAATAAACCCTCAAATTTTATGGAAAAAACACTGGAAACTTATTTGTAGACCCAATAAATAAATTCAATGTAATTTTCACAATATTTTCAAAAAATGAATTGTTAGATAATGTTTGTTATTTCAATATTATATAAAATTAATTTAATGTTCAAATGTAATTGTTTAAATATCTCAAAACAAGAGATATATGACTTAGACCACTTTCATAATTATAAATGCACAAATATGTACCTTCCAGAAGAAACTTTTGGAGATTGATCAGAGGATCTGTTATTACTGACAACAGCAGCACTCATCAACAACGACGGTAATGCACATTCCATAAAATGAACCCTCTCAACTAAAGCCGCATGACGTCTCTCCAAAGATGCATTCCTCTTCTCATAACCTCTCATCATACGTTTCCAATAACTCACGTTGTTTGTTCTATTTTCATCTGATTTCGTTTCTGTTTCCAAAATTTTCACATCGTTCTCCATTTAAATAAAAAAAAAAAAAAAAAAACACCGGACGTAAAATATAATTTAATTTAATAATTTTTTTTTTCTAATTTGAGTCAGGACCCCAACAAAAAAAAACTTCATTGAATTCTTAAAACTTCATTATTATTATAATTTTTGTCTTTTTTATGTTTACAATTTTAGTAACGTTAATAGAAAATAAACTAACTTTGTCCAATTTAACTCATCAATAAAAAAAAAAGAGAGAGAGAGAGAGAAGAAAAAAAAAGAAACAACTTCATATCGTTCATAGTAAAATAAATTCATGGTAAATTAGATGGATAATTATGACAGGAAATTCCGAAAAATGGATCGACGTCTTTTGACGTCTTCATTGGTTAATAGTTATTAACAAAATTATAACAAACGTGAAAAAAAATCTTATTACATTCAAAAAAATTTGCCTTACCCCTTGCTAGTAATATCAATTTTACCGAACATAATATAAAACAAAAACAAAAAAAAAGAAAAAGAAAAAGAAATAAATAAAGAAAAATTAAACGATGAATCAAGAAACTATTTTGAAGCTTTTGATTCCTCTCAACAACAAAAACGTTGACAAAGAATTCATCAAAAGGACTCTACTAGAATTAAATAATAATAATAATAACAAATACCATGATAATGATAATTATAATGATCGTTCTAAAAAACGTGAAGTTGAAATCAATCCTAAACATGGTATGAAAAATAAATTGTCTAACCAAGTTATTAATTGTTAACACGTTCCGTGCCAAGCCCCTTTTTACCAGACTTGTCATTCAGGCCATTTAATTTTGCTTTAACAAAATCAATCATTACATGTAATTATTAATTATTGCAAATAACTTATGTGCTTTGTACTATACTGCATTTAGTATAATGCATCAATATTTTAATAGAAATATTCTTTAAACAGAATTAAATTTGTTATAAACATATATTTTCAGCGTATTAAGTAAATATGTCTAATGGTAAGTGTACCACCGGTGGTACACGTGGCACGGAACGTGTTAAAAACTATTCAGCTTCTATCATCGAATCATTAGATCTTCTCTTTGTTTATCTCAATTTAATAGCCACTGATAACCATAAAACACCATATACTAATCCAACTCATCCACGTGTTTGTCCTGCATATTCTTTTTGCGTTGAACGTAACACTGTTGCTAAAATGGTAGCCACGGATCAAGATAATCCTATGTTAAGTAACGAAGTAAGTTTAATTAAATTTAAAATTGTAATTATTTATTTTATTAGGTCGTCCCAAAAGTTTCTTCTTTTTATTTTCTAGTAATTCTACGGGAACAATATTTTTTAGGTTAATTAATTAAAAGTATAGAAAAATGTAAAATAGAGTTGAATCAATCAACTCTATTTAGTAAAATAACGTAAAATACAAAAAAAAGTATATTACACATGCAATATTGTTTAACTTATCAAAAAAAAAAGGAAGAAATTTTCGGGACAACCTAATACTTAAAATACAATACAGGTACAGTGAGTGTAGAAAGTATTCGTACATTTATCAATTCGAAATAAAATGTTGTGAATTGTAGTTTATTAGTCAATTATTTAAAAACGATGAATTTATATATGAACAGTTTATTTTGAAAGTGACCCAACTCCATTTTCCAAAAATATCGAGTTAGTTACATTTTTACATGATCTTTTCATTCTGAAGCAATTTGTTACATGATGACGATAAAAAAGTTTACTTAGAAGGTGGTCTAACTCCAAGACCTGACTTGACTTACTTGACTGACTATACTTGACGGACTGACTTGACTGACTGATTTAGCTGACTGACTTAACTGACTGACTTAGCTGACTTACCTTACTTGTTTTGACTGACTGACTTGACTGACTTGACTGACTGACTTAACTGATTTGACTTACTTGTCTTGACTGACTGACTTGACTGACTTGACTTACTTGTCTTGACTAACTTGACTGACTTTAGTGACTTGACTGGACTTACTTGTCTTGACTGACTAACTTAACTGACTTGACTTAACTCACTGACTTGACTGACTTTAGTGACTTGACTTGACTTACTTGTCTTGACTGACTTGACTGACTTTAGTGACTTGACTTGACTTACTTGTCTTGACTGACTTGACTGACTTTAGTGACTTGACTTGACTTGACTCACTGACTTGACTGACTCGACTTACTTGTCTTGACTGACTGACTTGACTGACTGACTATACTTGATGGACTGACTTGACTGACTGACTTGAATGACTTGACTGACTTTACTTGACTGACTTTACCTGACTGATTTTACTTGACTGACTGACTTGACTGACTTTACTTGACTGACTGACTTGACTTGACTGACTGAGTTTAAGTCAATCAACTGATTCAGTTTAATAGGAACTATGAATTAAACACCCTTATATACACTTAAACAGTATGACTCGTTAGTATCATATACGTATATTTTTAATTACATTAAAATCCAAACTCTTCCATACCTCGATTCGAACATAATTGGAGTTAGGCCACTTTCAAAATAAACAGCTCATGTATAAATTCATCCTTTATAAAAAATGAATTAACAAACTACAATTTGATAACATTTCATTTTAAATTGATCAGTGGACGAATACTTTCTGCATTTACTGTAAATTATAAAAGAAGACAATTTTGTTATCATAGTTACCAACAACGTTACGTGACCTATTAAAACCGATTAAACAAACGGCCTTGAGAATGAAACAACTTAGCCAATTAAATAATGAGGTACCCCATAACGAAAACGTCTACTGTCAATTACCTCAAAATAACGATGTAAGAAATAGAAATAAATATTGTGGTATTAAAAAAAAGATCTTTAGATCCATGACATCCAGGCTTTCTAAGGTGCAAAAAAAAAACGTTTTTGATTAAATCAAATTAAATTATCCAGATTAACAAATTCTAAGAATTTGATCGAAACCTTCAGCGTTCTTCCTCATTCCTAATTTTATTTGCAGAACGTTCATTGATCGACCTGGAAAGCCCGGACTTCATCGAGGTCTAGTTATTGTGAACTTTCAAAAAAAAAAAAAACATTTGGATATTCCAAAAGAAATTGAATCTGAGTAAGAGGATTTTAAAACAATACTTTTTTGGCAGTTTCATGAGCCTGAAAATGTACTACCAATTTGTCAATTGTGTGCTATGAAATTCAACGAATTACAGTTGAATTTGAATGACACTGTAATACCAAGAGAAGATAATGTGTTTGAGAAAGATAATAATGTAGATGGTCAAGTTTTTCTTCGAATATTATCAAAACCAAATACTGAAACTCAAGAAATTATTGTTGATCCTTTTCTGAGTGTTATTCAACAGATGGTAAGATAATATAATTTTAAAGATAAAATTCAAACATTTATCCTATTCTTATAAATTTACAGATATCCAACATGTCAGAAGTTCCACAAGAAGTACCATTATGCAAAAATACAAAACAAGGTTAAAGTTTGAATATAAGTGTTATTGTTTCTTACATAAAATCTTCTTTTATCTTCATACTTTGTTCTTTCCTATTTGAGTATAGTATGCCAGTTATGTTCTGGTTGTTTGAAGCGTAAACCAATAACAACCATCATTGATGAATCTAGTAAATTAAAAGAAGACAATGGCGTACAATTTAAAAAAAGTTTCAGACCAGAACCTGACTCCTCAATCTTTGACGATGATTCACTGAGCGTTCAATCTTACGAACTTGTTAAAACAATGGACGTTGCATGTGAATGTAAAGCAGAAACAATGAACGACGAATTATGTTTCTCTTCAATTAATAGTAATTTTATTGAAACCATTGGTTAATTTGAAAAAGAATTTCTTTCCTTATTTATCATTATTTCATTTTATTTTCTTTTTTTTCATCAGATCGTCATGAAGAATCTAATTGCGATGATCATGATAAATCTCTAGATCCATTAGTATTAAATATTTTAAGAATGTTAACAAATGATCATACACCTAATCAATTAGAACATTTAGATCCAATTTATTTCAACAAACCTAAATCTCAAAAATTAAGGAACAATACGAGTGAAGTATCGTCAAATAGAGATAAATCCATTGATTGTACTCGCAAGTTGAATGATGATTCTAAACTCAAGTCTGCTAATAAAATTGAAGTAACAGACGAATTGTTAAACGTTGCAACGTCTACTTATTCGATTTCTATATTGGGACAAATTAATTCTGTGTTACAAACGAAATCAGTCAAAGGTCAGACAATATCTTCTTCAACTCAATACGATGTCAGGCCTGAGTATATTCAGAAAATACCATCGAATACAATGGAAAGTCAAGTAAAGCCTATATTTGATTCACGAAAGGTACCGAAGATAGAAGAGGATCGTAATGATCACATGGAAATAATTGAAAAGGTTTTAAAATAATATATATATATATATAGGGTATTTCACATGAAATCGAATACTTTTGACCTTCGACCCCTTTTTCGATTGTGCTGCAACATTTTTTTTTTTCATTTTCAACTTCATTAAACAAATTTTTTAAGAATTTTTTCAGATTTTTTTGGCCAACCCAAAGAAAGGAATGATTTTTTTTTCCAAAATTGAGATTTTTCGTTCCATTGTTTTTTCAAATAACCATAACTTTGTCAAAAATAGACTTACAGGGAAGTTTCTTTTTTTTTTTTTTTTAATTTTTTGTTTCTAAATGTAATTTTTGAAAAAAAAAAAATATAAAAACAATATTTGAAGTTAAATTCTATACAAAATTTTGTTTCTTTTTTTGTTCAAATTTGTCAAATTTTAATATTTTTGTATTTGTTTTTTTTTTTTATTTTAAAAATTTTTCCTTTTATTATTAAGGCATTTAATTTTGTCTTTATACTAAAATAAACCTAATTAAATAAATATAAATATTTTTAAATGTGTCTTAATGATCTTAATTTAATTATATGCTAAGGAAAATTATAAATGCAAAAAGATTGCAGTGAATGACTGGTCAATTTTTCAAGTAAATATAATTAACAATTTATTCAGATTTTCATGGTAGCTTAAATAATTTACAAACAGTTAGAACAATGAAGTTTAAAAATAATACAAATGTTTCAACAAAATCGAAAAAGGGTCGACGATCAAAAGTGTAATCACTTTTGAGTTTAAAAGTTTAACACTTTGAACACTTTAATGGCCGCATGTCAATCGAACGTCACCAGAGTCCAATAATCTTTCTGAAAAATTAATTGAAAAAAACTTTATTAAATTTACGAAAAAAATTAACATTAAACAAAACAACAACAACAAATTTAATTTTATATAATTTTAAATATATACAAAGTTATAAATAAATAACGGTTGTTCCGGCTATCATCACACACATGTTGTGTGGGCGGCCATTAAAGTGCTAATATGTTGATAAATAATGAGAATACTTTTTGATGCTTTAACATTAATTAAACACAATTCACAGCCTTGCCCGTGCAGATGTGGATATTTTTTAGAAGGTGATTCTAATTGTTCTTGCGGATGTGCAAAATATTCCAATTCGCCATGCATAGTTCCAAATAATTCAAATCAAATAAAATATGTGACAGAGAGTACGAATAATTCTTCAAATAATTTCAAAACGTACGTTCTATGTAAATTAATTGTTCTGTATTTAAACCGTTTCTTTTGAAAGTGTCCTAACTCATTTTATGTTCAAATCGAGATATTGAAGGGTTTGCGTTTGAAGTTAAGTCATTTTCAAAATAAACAGCACATTTTCTTCTTATCGTAATACAAATTTTTATCCATTTTTTTTTTTTTTTTAACACAGATCAGATCAAAGGTCCATTAAATCAAAGAAAAGTACACGAGAAGAAATCAATAGTCAATTGTGTAATTGCAACGTACCCTCCACAAATATAGAAAATATTCCTTTGGATCCAATAGTTAAACGAATGAACGACATTATTGAGATTCAAAATTCGATATTTGATTCAGAAGAAAAAAATCAAATAAACTTGAAACATTTAAACGATAACAAACAACTTGATTCGGAAGAAGAAGAAGCACGAAAATTGCAAGAAAAAATTGAACTTTATAGAATGGAGAATGAATATTTTCGAAAATTAATACAACAAGCTTGTAATGGTTGTCAAGAAAACGCAGAAATATTGTCCCGTTCTCCGCCAATCAGAGCAACGAATTCTGGTTAAAAATATGATGATTATTTTGGAAAATATTTCTCGAATGTTTCATTTTTCGTTTCAATTTGTAATCATTCTTTCTTTTTCTTTTTTTTTTTTTATTGATTTATCGTATATTTTTAGGATTAGCAACTGCAATTGAAATCTTGCAAGCTAAATGTCGAAGTAAAGACAGTATAATAGCCATTTTAGCAGAAGGATTACGTGGGGTTATCAATTGTGCTCAAATAGCCAAAAATTTGGCTGCTCCGTGTCTCGAATATTCTTATTGGGATTTTGATCGGTCTGCACTTTATGCTTATTTACGTAATACCATGAGCAAACTTTCTTTGGTACATACATCATAATACAACACGTATAATATAATAATTTTTGTTTATTAATTTGTAAATTTAAATAACAATTTGAATATCATGAACAATGAACTTTGAAATATACAGAGTGATTCATCAGCTCTTGTCAACTAAATAACTCCGAAAGTATGACAGTAGCAAAAAAAGTGGGTTAAGAAAAAGTAGCATGAAAAATTCATGATGATTAATGTGAAATCAATGAAGAGATTGTGAATCACCCTGTATATTGAATTAAATGATTTCATGTTTATTATTAATGTTTAATTATTTCTTAAAGGAAGAAAATAAAAATTCGACCTTAGCATCAAATCTTAAAACAGAAGACAGTGATAAAACTCTTGTTGATTGGAATCACAACGATACTGTACCACCTCCAATGGATTTCAAGATAGTACAAGAATTTAGCAGATGTCTTTTTCTTTCATGGAAGATACCCAATGATATTAGAAATGTCGATGGATATCGGATTTACGCTAATGGGTAATATTATTCTTTTCATTGTGACAAAAAGTGATCGAAACAATCGATACTTCTTCATTTTTCGCAGAAATCTAACGAATAACGTGAGATCTTCAAAAAGATCAAAAACCATTTTAGGACCTACGGACATGTCAAAAGCTATGGAACTAAAATTGCATAGTTTTAATAACAATGGTATATTATCCGATTCAGTAACTATAAATTATTCCCCAAAAGAACAATAATAACCATTGAAATAATCCCAAAATTTGACCTGAACATGTTTTTTAGTAATAACTCATTTTTGTTTTTGTTAATAAATAAAACAAGGGATGAAAAATGATCGTTTTGATTTCTTTTCAACAATTTTATTTTTAAAATGTAAATTATATATTATAAATTAACACGTTAACTGTGTGTATGTGTGTGTGTGTCATGTGAACGACGGGAAATATTCTGAACTGGCCCAATCGGCTGTATTTAGCTGACGCTTGTTTTTAGTTCTCTTACAAGGTATATTAGTAAATATTTCGAATGATATTTCACAAAATATGAGACTACTGAATTGTTATTAAAAATGATTTACAATGAAATTCTTTGAAACAGTCTAAACAAAGTTGGAGTTGTTCAGTTTTGCATACGTTTTGCATAAAACGTATTAATACGTGACCCGCCGACCGGCGCCAGTGTATGGAAAAGGTATTAATAGGTTAAATGCCACGTCAATTTTACCGGAATTGTCTGTGGCGCCACGATGTGGAATATATTTCTATTAATCTGAGCACGGCGGTCACCGGTGGCCCTCATGGCATTCAACCNCATGGCATTCAACCTGTTAATACCCGACCCGCCGATAGTGTGTTAATTTCTGGTAAGACGAGGAATATAAAATAATTTTCGACGATCTACGAGATCCTCCAAGGTGTTAAGATCAGGTAAAACAGCTGGTATTTCAAAGTGGATATCCGACCAAGATGGTTGCGTCGTATACCGAAAAGATTCGGAACCCTTGTTTAGGTGGTCATCCGTGTAATAAGCTTCTGTAGACGTAGGAGTCTTTGGATAATAGGGATCGTATTCTAATTCACTGGGTACTAAAGGTTTCAAAGACATAGTAAGAGCATGAACTGGAATTTCTGTGGTGGTTATCGTCGTTCTCAATGTAGTCGTGGTAGTTGACTTAGCATTAGCCTGGATCGATCTAAGAGTCTCAAAATAAGGGTAATCCCTATTATTGTAAGTGTTTGAGTTAGGTCTAGGATTATCATTTGTTGGAAGTTTCGTACTCGAAGTATAGACAGTAGTAGTTTGAAAAGAATTCTTTCTAGGTGGTTGAGTTTTCGTTGAAATCATTGGCACATTGACGAATGTTCGACCAAGTAAACCCTTCGTTTCTAAATCTGACCTCGTGAAACTCGAGAATCGATTAGAGAAAGAAGAGTCTTCTTTAGAATCACGTGAGAATGAACGAGGAGTCGAGGAAAATTGGAAGACATGGTTTTTCGAAGGTGAATCTGTCGTTTTGTGTTCTTCATTTCGATTACACCGAGATTTGTCTAAAATAGATCCAGTTTCTTGAGAATCCATTGATTTCCTATGAAGATCGTGATCTTGCCGATTTCTCAAGAAAACCCTGGCACTGAAAACAAATCCAGGTTGTGTCTTATCGGTCAACGATTGGTCAGGAGGTTGAATCACCTGGAAGGATCTAGAAAAGGAACGATGATCGTTGGAATTATCCAATGACGATGGTGGAACATTGAAACGTGAAGGTACGTTTAAGCCTAAGTTCTCTTTTTCACTTCTACTCCCACGAGGTGACTTTTTACCGTCATAGGAAGTAGCACAACAATCGACGAGTCTCGCGTGATCACAAATTAAGGCATCTTGTCGGAAGGCTGTTTCTTCCGGGCAACGATAGCTGAACTTGTTACCATGATCGTCACACGTATGATAAACCTTACAATCGGCTTCAATGTCTGCGTAGAATCCCATGACTCTACCGAAACAGGAAAAATTTGTTCTCAATGGTGGGGGTGTTGTATTCTGTAAAAAAAAAGCACATCATTATTTTTGTTGTTTGCATTCTAACTAAATATCACGGAACTTAGATAATTAGGAGAACGATCACAAGAAAAAAAAGAGAAACAGAGAGAGAGAGAGAGAGAAGTTACAAACGGTGTACCATATTCATTAATACGTTGGGGATACACTAATTTTTAAACTAAACCCAGATAATAAATAACCAACGTCTTTTCTACTTCAAAAACCTTTAATTAATATTTTTGAATCATCCCTACACGCCTGTTATGGCGAGAATGATTTTAAAACGGAACTTAGATAATTAGGAGAACGATCACTGTCTATAAAAGTATCCCCAAAATATAAAACAAATAAAGTTTTATTCCAGAGTGCGCTGCAGTCGCTTAGATCAATTAGCGCTCAACAATATTAAATGAAATCATTTGTGCATACCTAAAATTATAAACAGATTTATGTAATTATTGTTTATTCAATTATTTATTTAAAATTTGACGAACAAGCAGACTAATGAAGGGAGAATAATTCTAAATAATGTTATATATTTTATATTGGTTATAAAACTGTTTGTCGTTGATTTAACTCCGATTTTAATTTTCTTTCAGCTGAATAGCCACTAAAACAATTTTTTATAGCAAACTTTTTCACCATTTTCAACAATACTATTTTTATTTCTTGAAAAACGTAAAAATGTTGAACAAATTGAACATCAAAAATATTTAGCCACGAGTATGTTAACAAATACGTAATGCTCAACAGTTTTCTGTGACGTCATTAGGATCTAGGTGATCATCATGCCGCCCTAGTGGCAGAAATGAGTATTAGTAATTTGTTACTTTTTTAGGGGACACAATTTATGACAAATTGTTGATAATAATCAAATAAATCATAAATATTTTTCTTTTGGATAAATGAAACTCGTACATGAGAATTCTGTGAATACATCTATGGTATTCTCTACGAATGACCTTGCCTTTCTACCACGATCCTATACTATCATCTTTTTGCTAGCATTTCAAATACCACAGTGGGTTCTCTGCTATACCATATTTATCGCGTAATCACGTTGAGATCAACGTAACTCATTGTAAGTGCAACGTCGATACCATTACTGCACGGTAGTATTACTGTCTAATTACACCATAACTGTTAAAATTACCTACTGTAATTTCCAAAGAAGGATCAACTTGATAAACTGAGATGATATTTAGTTACACTCGAGTATATTCTAGTTTGTATTTTTGAAAAATATTATTCCTTTTTTTGTTTTCTAAAAATTTCATTAAATATTATCTTAAATCTTACAGGAGTATTTTACATAAAATTGACCATTTTTGACCTTCAACCCTTTTTCGATTTTGTTGAAACCTTTTTTATCATTTTTATATTTGATTAAACAAACTTTTTGTGAATTTTTTTCAGATTTTTTTGGCCAACCCGAAAAAAAGGGATGATTTTCTCAAAAATTCAAAATTTTCGTTCTATTGTTTTTTGAAATTGTTATAACTTTGTCAAAAATAGATTTATCGGGAGATTTTTTTTTAATTTTTTGTTTTTAAATGTACTTTTTGTAAAAAAAATATAAAAAAATATTTGAAGTTGAATTCTATAAGAAATTTCGATTCGTTTTGGAAAATAACCTTAAATTTTTCAAATTTTGGTATTTTTAATTTATTTTTTGAACTTTCGTTCATTCCTAACCTAAATCATACCTTTCCCAGATGGGCCGAATTTTTTTTTTATATTTTTTGTTTAATTTTAAAATTTTTTGTTTTTAAATGTACTTTTTGTAAAAAAAATACAAAAAAATATTTGAAGTTGAATTCTATAAGAAATTTCGATTAGTTTTGGAAAATAACCTTAAATTTTTCAAATTTTAGTATTTTAAATTTATTTTTTGAACTTTCGTTCATTCCTAACCTAAATCATACCTTTCCCAGATGGGCCAAATTTTTTTTTTATATTTTTTGTTTAATTTTAAAATTTTTGGTTTTTAAATGTACTTTTTGTAAGAAAATATAAAAAAATATTTGTAGTTGAAATCTATATGAAATTTCGTTTTTTTTTTTGGAAAATAACTTCAAATTTTTCAAATTTTTGTATTTTTAATTTTTTTCCTTTTTCTTTCCTTTTAAACTTTCATTTATTCCTAACCTAAATTAAACCTTCTCCAGATGTGCTGAATTTTTTTTTCTAATCCTCTTTATGCAATAATTATTATTATATTATTTATATATATAAAATAATTATATAAAAAAAATTATATAAAAAAAAATATTATATATATATATATATATATATATATATATATATATATATATATATATATATATATATATATATCTATTAAAGATTATAATTTTCGAATTTAATTCCATAAATACTGTTTTAAATATGATTGCACATAAATTTAAAAAATTATCATAGCACAGTGTGTGCATTAGTTTTTTAAATTATCATTCATTATTTTATTTATAACTGTTTTTTTTATTGTTAATTTGAAATGAAAAAATATTCATTTGAAATGAAAAATTGTTATTTTGACCTGAAAAATCTATATATGAATAAAAATCTTCAAATAATTCAGTACTCATGGGGTTAAATACATTGAAAAACATTTATATTTATTCAATTAGATTTATTTTAATATAAAAACAAAATTATAAATGCCAAAATAATAAAACGAAAAATTTTTAAATTAAAAAAGAAATAGAAAAATACCAAAATTTGAAAAATTTCAAAAAAGAAACGAAATTTCTTATAGAATCTAACTTCAAATATTGTTTTAATGTTTGTTTTTTTTTTTAAGTACATTTAAAAACAAAAAATAGAAAGAAAAAAACGTTCTGATGTCTATTTTTGACAAAGTTATAGCTATTTGATCAAAAAATTGAACAAAAATTATGAATTTTTCAAAAATTCATAATTATATTTGAATTTGTCAAAAAAATCTGAATAAAACTCTCAAAAAATTCGTTTAATGAAGTTAAAAATGATAAAAAAAAGTTTCAACAAAATCCAAAAAAAAGTCATGGGTCAAAAGTAGTTGATTTGACTTGAGATTCCCTAAATATATATGTATAATATATTACAATAATAATAATAAATTAACTCATGTTACAATCCCATATGATAATTCTCGATCAATTTAATAAAAACAATTAATTCTACTACAAACTTAATAATTTTCTAATTAAACCAACGGTAATCTTAAAATACTTACAAACACTTCTTCAGGACGTACAATGACGATGAATATGGTACTGTATAAAACAATTCCGAGAATCCACGATTCTATCCGACGTTCCATTCCGAAAAACACAATTGTGACAAGATTTTTGTCAAGTGTTATTTAATAATATGAATAAAATTGCCGGTTAAACGTATAGACTATCTACTATACGACAATACAACGAGTTCAAGTGAAAGTGACGAGGATGAACTTAGAATGTTCACTCAAATTTCTGTCGTTTACACCTACTATGTTATTCTATCTTTCTTTATTTCGTTTACGAGTTCACGTATAACATATAAGGTTGTTTTCCATTGTTCTCATTAAACCAGGAAGATCCTGATCCGTCTTCGAAGGAAGAGACAAGACTGGAACACGAGCGTTTTGCGTGAAAGGAACAACCGGTAAATGCCATTGCACATTACAGTCTCTCTCCTTCTACCTCTGTCTCTCTCTCTCTCTCTCTTTCTCACTCATTCTTTCTTTCTTTATTCATCTCGAAGAAGAACATTTCAGGTCGGTTCATTGTTTATTCAAGCAAGCGATAACTTCGCAAGTTGTTTGGCGAGAAAAGGTAGATATGATCAGGTAATTGAATCTGACTAGGTAATAAGATGAAATTTCTGTCTTACACAAGACAACAATAATAGAGTCTCTTGTACTATTATTTATTATTACTTTTCAACCAGATCATGTATGAAATAATCAAAGAGGTGAAAACAACTGGAGAAGGAGGAGTAAAGTTAGGAAAGGAAAATATTAAAGTAATATGTTACGCCAATGATGCAGTCAACATATTGGAAGATGAAAATGATTGCAAAGGATGTTCTTTCTTTGTTCTCCACTTACCCATATGCACTTATAATAATCTTAGTTAGTACCCTGACCACCAGTGGGCAATAGTAGATACTTAACGAGATTATGGTACAATGCTATCAAAGAATACAGTATATGAAGTATATTTTGTTAATTTTAGGTAATTATATTAGGTTGGGGAAAAAGTTATCCATTATTTTTACGTTAACTTCAAGCCTTTATTTAACATATAAGTCTGTCTGATTTTGATCAAATATGCACCGTTTTGTTCGTTAATTTATTGCCGTTTTAAAGATAGCTTCACAATACCTGTCTCATAAAAGTCTTGGTTCCCATTTGCGATAAACTCTAGTGATCGATTTTTACAATCTTCTTTTAATGTCAATTTCTTATCAATAAGAAAGTTTTACAGTGCAACAAAAAGATGGTAATCGCTTGGTGTAAGGTCTGGTCTATATGATGGATACATTAAAACTTCCTAACCAACCTCCTGGAGCTTGTGGGAAGTCACTATAGACATGTGTGACCTGGCGTTGTTCTGATGGAACACAACACTTCTCCTGTTGGCCTATTCTAGCCGGTTCTGGTCAATCCCTAGCTTCAAACGGTCCAGTTGTTGACAGTAGAGATCCGAATTTAGTGTTTGGCCATATTTAAACAACTCATAATAAATGATTCCTTTTCAGTCCCACCAAATGCACAGTAGAACCTTCCTGGCCGTTAGTCCTGGTTTGGCCACCGTTTGAGTAGCTTCATCGAGCTTTGACCACGATCATTTTCGCACAATATTGTCGTATGTGACCCATTTCTCATCCCCAGTCACCATCCGTTTAAGAAATGGGTCGATTTCATTCCGTTTGGCCAAGGTTTCGCAGATGGAAATTCGATGTATCATGTTTTTTGATGTTAATTGGTGTGGCACCCAAACATCGAGCTTCTTTTTGAATCCAGCATTGCGCAAATGGTTGATCTTTAGCTCGAACATTTCATTAATAAACTCAGCCCGAATCATAAATGGCGGATATTTCACAAGTATCGTTTAACGTGATCCCAAGTCAAATTAATAGTGGAACCACTACTAGTTTTTTGGATCAGTATTGTGGGACGAGCGCCTCCATGCCAAACTTATCAGGCATTCGTGAGAAGGATTGGTCGGTGGGCCCTGGATAGCTCAATTGGTTAAAAAGCAGTCGCCCGGAAAGCGAAAGATCTGTGGTTCGAGTCCCCGGTCCAGTCAGTCCAGCGGTCCAATTTTTTTCACGAATCCCATACTATTGCTTAGTTCTGTTTCCAATATTGAATTATTAACATGTTTTATTCTATCATCTTTGCTAAACCAACTCGACTTAGAGAATAGTCGAGTATAGCCGAATATAGTAGAGTATTGTCGAGTATAGTCGA
>NW_015149072.1:284987-301672 GCF_001465965.1 Polistes dominula | reverse complement strand
GGCACAACAAACGTCAACTTTCTATGACATTACTTTTTTTGAAAATGCATCGATGCACCTGCTAGATGCAGTTGCACTTTTTTTTCAAATGGAACATTATATTTTTGTTTACACTGTTCGATTCCTTTTTTTATTCTGCGTTAAAAAGTATTAAGTGAAGATCATCGAAATGTCAATAGTTTACGAGATATTTAATGTTGAAACATGGTCTAAGATCAAAAGTGGTCAATTTGACGTAAAATGCGCTCCATATACAAATAAATAAATAATAATAAAAAAAAAAAGTATACAATAAACAATAAATTTTACCGTAGATAATATATTTTCCTCGCTACTAGATCTGGTGATGTTACATCCGATATTGATATCGATGAATTTTTTATTACCCAAAAGTTTCCTTTGAAAAATGTGCTTCTTTATTGAATCCCCAAGGCTCTTAGTACGAATATTTTTAACATGTCTAGGCGTACCTTGACCATTTTCCTTATTAAATTGCTTAACAAGTCTACGTTTTTTTGCAGACTCTGGCATTGCTTGTATATGAGCATAAAGCTGAGCAAGTGCTGCTTGAGTATCTTGAGTAGAATTAGCTTTAGCTGTTAATTTATGATCAACAAAACTAAATACAGTATGTGCCGTGCCTGTGGTGTCTGGTATAGATTCATCCCACTGTAATAAATAATACAAATGAAAATAATAATCAATATTTTAATACGTGTAAAATTGTTTGTCTTACATGGTGCGTCTAAAAAGTTCGGTGGTGAATGGTCTCAGGAAATATAGGAAACAAGAGTTACAAAATAAAATACCTTTACTGGCCTTCAAAGTAATCGCCATTGGTTACAATACAATTCTGACCATCGGTTGTGTACAGCTGTTGGAAACTGTCAGCAAACGTTTCTTGTGGAATCGCTCAAAGCACTGAGGTCAAGCTCACGATCTCCAAAACCATTGTGAAGCGTAAGCCTTTTAGGGCTAATTTAAGGCGAGGAAACAGGAAGATATCTGCCAGCGCCAAATCTGGAGAATAAGGAAGGAGGGTGTGGAAGCACAGTGACCTTGCATCTAGCAAGAAAGTTGAGCATTTTGTTCCATTTTGCGTTCCATGTTGCAATGACACGAGTTCTCACACTGACCCTGTTAGCTGGGTTGCAACGTGTACCACCACTTCACTGCAGTGCTTTGCACGATAGGAAGCGTTTGTTGACATGTCCTTCAATGTGTACGTGCGGGCACCTCATTCTTGTTAGCGCAGTTTGTAAAATATGGGTCCATTCACCGAACTTAATAGACGCATCATGTATAATAATACTTACATCTGATTTGTTAGGACTTAGTAATTTTCTTTCTTGTTCAATCCAATAAGCTCTAATATCGGTTGCTAATTTAGGAGGAATATCAAATAACTCCAGACTCTTTTTAATCATAAAAGCCACCAGACATGACAAATTTTGTGAATTTATATGTAAAGCTTCGGGTGATAATTTTCTTGGGCATAATAAATGAGGAGTAAAAAGAGTAGCTAGACTATCACAGTTCATTTTGTTATTATGTTCAAATGTTGCAGTCTTATTAAGAAGATTAAGGACACATTTCAATATGTGTCTATTTGGTGGTGGTAAAAGCAATAAAAGCAATTGCAAAGATCTCAGTAACCTGGATTCATTAGTTTTATCATTCAAATTGCACAATTCTGTAATTGAAATAAAGTATATTATACTTTAGTATGTTGGTAATATGTTTTTATCAAAAATTGTCATTAACCCTTTGGGTACACATTTATTGGAAAATTACTTTGAAGTATTATAATAATTTAAATTAATATTTTTAAATATAAATATATAAATTAATATTATATTATATAATTAATATAAATATTTATATTTAAATTATATTTATATTTATATTAATATAATATAATTATTATACATCAATATAATTATATTTAAATATAAATATTAATGTAAATTATTAATATAAATCTATTATATTATTAAATATTATAATAATTAATTATAATAATATTAAAATTAATTATTACTTTGAAATAAATCAAAGAATGAACTAGTTAAATCTTGTTGTCAGTTTCAATGACGTATAAATGAACGTCATGTGCATTTTTGTCCAAACAAATGTATGACATATTGATACGTCAAATAAGGTAGTCAAAGAGTTAATTTAAAATATACCATTGAAAACAATATCATCTAATATTATCTAATATACTTTGTATATTAAATTTTACCAGCAATTTGACAGTGAGCAGGAAAATGGAGATCTGTTAAAAGAGGTTCCGATAATTCTGCTAAAAATCCTTTTAAAACGGAAGCACAATCGTGTACACTAAATCGACCATCTTCAAGATTTAAAGGAACACCTTGATAAAGTGCATTTTTAAGATCTTGCTGTCTTGTCAATTTTCCGGTACGTCGAAATATTCCCTCTTGTATAATACCTTTAGTGTTATGTTAAAACAATTATAACACTTAGAGAAAAATATTTAAAAAAAAAAAAAAAAAAATTGTTGTTTAATTGCAAAACCATTGTGTATTATCATTAAAATACTTACTTTGTTCTTTGGATAAATATTCTATTAATTGTTTCACTTGATTTATTCCATTCTCAGATAAACTAACACCTTCTAATTTTTGTAAATTAATAGTAGACTTTGGTTTTCTCGCAAATATACCCCACTTTTTTAATTTGGCCTTCTCAATATTACAGTCATTGCTAAAAAGAAATTATTTTCATTAGAAAATAACACATTCACATTCATCTGAATATAATTTTAATTAGAAAAATAACACATTCATTCATCTTAATATAAAAATAATAATAATAACATATTTGAAAATAATATGTGAAAATGTGAAAAAATAATTTAGAAATTTTCTTTGATACAATTGTTCATAACTTACTCCTCGGTATTGAGATCTAATTCAAAAGATAAATGCATCTTGACGAGTGTATGAAATTGTTCAGGATTGACTTTTCGCATTCGAAAAGCCAATTTTCCATCAATACCTTCATTAAAGTCCGCCATTATTTAAAACTAATTAAACTTTAAAAACAATTTTAAAGAAATTCTGGCATGTTTGAATTTGTATGTGAAGTATGTACGTTCTCAGTTAAGGTTAATATTATTCAATCAAAACGGTTACATTCGTCTTTAAGCACAATACGTTTTATTTGATTGAATATTGACGTCATGTACGCGACCATGTTAAATGTGCAACGACAATGGAGGATAAACTTCGTACAATATTATTATTAAAGTGTAGTAGGCTAAATAACTTTCACGTGTATTTATTTTTCAGTTATTTGGAAAACCGCGTCGTTTTTCTAATATATAGTGAATTCATGGTAACCAACTTAGTCGTAACAAAAGATGAAATATTACCACGTTTTTTTAACGATTGCATAACCTCATTAATTTTGATTCGTGTACAACTTCATACTTATCACAGGTTCAAACGATGTGGCTGATACACTTTACTATTTTATCTTAAAAGTGAACTTATACTTTCCACTATAATAAAGTTTGATAACAAAAAGACATTATTCTTTAATACTACATTAAGGTATAACTAGATTAATTACAAAACACTTTTTGGATTATCAGTGTCTCGCTGGGCAACGCGCGCTTTCCAACGTGTCTTTTCCTATTGGTGTAACGCCAACCAATGAGATGTTAATGATAAACTGTTGGTCGTTGCGCTATCTAACGTCGCTTTTTGGAAGTCCTCTGTCGACTAGCATATGGTATAATTACCATCGCGTGATTAAAAAGATAACCTAGAAAAATATTTCATTTCAATAAGTCTCATTGAATCTTATCTTAGAATTTTAAATACCTTTTCTTTTAGGTTATAGTTAAGAAAAGTCAAAATATAATACTCATCGGACGATAATACAAAGTAAAAAATAAATCTACTTTAAGAAGATTAATTGTAAGATTATTAGAAAGTGTAAGAAATTGGTAAAAAATAATTTCGTAATTTGGCGCGAGTGCTATGAGCAGTGTGAAGGTAGCAGAAAAAAGATACAGACACGCGTTACACGCACCTGTATACGACGATTAAACATTTAACACGGTTTTGGATTATCTTAAAAAGACAAATTGTTTAATTCGATCTCGTAATATATTGAAGGTTTGAAGTTGATCGATTGTATCAAAGGAAAGACATTGCATGTCTGTCATCGTACGTTCGACAATTTTCAACGTCCACTATCGGTATAAAAAACATCTGTACACATCTACATCCCTGGAACGTGGAAGGGATAACATGGCCACCGCCTGGTGACGTTCCTTCATTTGCTGCGATATCAAATGCCCCGAAAAACATCTGGTGCACCTTATCGCTGCCATTAACAATTATTTCTTCTTCGAGACAATCTAACACGATATTCTTCTCTGTGAATAGTGCAACGAATGTGATAATGAACATGTGGAAAGTGAGGGAGTTTATGGATAAGGCGTAAGTTGTCGTAACTAATTTTCTTTTGCACGCGATATAACCTTGCTTTTTGCTTCCATTTTTTTTTTTTTTTCTTAACCTTTTGCTTCATCTTCTTTTCACTTTTTGCACTTTTTTTTCTCACGATCTTCTTCAATAATGTATTTCTTCGATATTTCTTCGATATTAATTCATTAATATTTATTATAATTATGCCATGATTGTCATTATTCTTGATCACGTGATCCCAAAGAAAATACCCGTCAAATATTTGGTAAATAATTGAAAAAAAAAAAAAAAGAAAAAAAGGATAATTAAAACGTTTAATATAAATTTCATTGAAAAAGTTTGAATTGATTTTAATTCAACCTTTCTTTTAATAAGATTATAAAACGACAGAAATATTATAATAATGATCGGTAGTTTAACTAACATATGTGTTTATCTTTGACAATGACAGATTGTATATATTGTTGATTTAAACACGAATAACAAAATGTAACCCTGAAATGAAAAAAAAAAAAAATTCAACATATCTTTCCATAATATATATATATATATATTTTTCTTGAATAATATTGATACAATGATTTATTATAATTGCGATATCTATCTGTCATACCTTAATGGCAAAGCTTTCTCTTATTTATCTTTAGTTCAAGGCCATATGTATAATTAATTTCCTCCATAAGTAGTCTTGGATTATTAGATTCAACATATAATAGATGATAACTTTTTGTACATAAAGCGTTTATTGTGTATATTAATTATTCTGTTTATTTTTTCTTATCATCTTTAACTGAGTCAAGTAGTAACTGATACGCGTTGAGTAAATAGTTATAAACGTATTAACAATTCCTGATAAAGATAACAGGTACATACTAACCGTAAGTTTTTCAAAATACGACAAAAATATAGTAAAGTAAATGAAGATATTTTTTTTACAATTAATTTGAAGATTTACGATTAGTTATTTAACACTAAATATACAAGACCAGTCATTTTGACTGGTCGAGTCATTTTAATTCAAAATTTGTACTTCATGTAACATTTAAGCATTTTGTTATTTAAAAATGTCTATAAATTCATTTATCTATTCAAATTATTATTGTTAAATATTTTTTTGTTATTTTTTAAAAGTAAATAAAAACTGGAAGCTTCAAAAAGCATTTTTTTTTATACACCAGTCATTTTGACTAGTGTGGTAGAAATAGGTATACTAAAAATGGTGGTATATCTAGTGTTAATAATTTAATGTTATAACTAACAAATTTAATTTATGTTAATAATTAACATATTTATATTTATAAATCTTAAAATATAAACAAATTATAACTAGCATATTTAATGTTATAATTTATTGTTATAATTAACACTAGATATTTCAGACCAATCATTTTGACTGGTTGGGCCATTTTAATTCAAAATATTTACTTTATGTAACATTTGATTTGTGTAAATATTTAAGCATTTTGTTATTTAAAAATGTCTATTAATTCATTTATCTATTCAAATTATTATTGTTAAATATTTTTTTGTTATTTTTTAAAAGTAAATATAAACTGGATGCTTCAAAAAGCATTTTTTGTATACACCAGTCATTTTGACTAGTGTGGTAGAAATAGGTATACTGAAAATGGTGGTATATCTAGTGTTAAAAACAAAAAATAGTAAAAAAAATTCGGCTCATCTGGAAAAGATATGATTTAGGTTAGGAATGAACGAAAGTTCAAAAAATAAATTTAAAATACCAAAATTTGAAAAATTGAAGGTTATTTAAAAAAAAAACAAAAAAATAAACAAAATTTCTTATAGAATTTAACTACAAATATTTTGTTTATATTTTTTTTTTTTACAAAAAGTAGATTTAAAAATAAAAAACGTATATCTAGTGTTAAAGAGTTTCTCAATTATAAAATTACTGTATAATGCGTATATACGTAGAGATATATACAGGTAGTAGTAGTTGTTAAACCATAACATAAAATGCATATTTTCATTCATTCATTCATTCATAAGAATTTACACTCTTTCCGAATGACCGTCAAAATGTATCCCATAGAAACCTATATATATATATACAGTACATGTATACATTAGGAAAGAGCTTAATAGTCGTCGCGACGTAATGGTATTCTCATAACATATCTTCTTTACGTAACTCTCGAATGTATATATATATATATATATATATATATATATATATGTATAATATGTACACATATATATTTACTTGTCACAGCCTTTCTCAAATTGTATGCACGTGCTACTGTACACATACCAAATTAGGTAGTGGTTCTCAATGCTTTATTCTAGTATCTTAGATTTTGTCCATACGTTACCGTTGTTCTTACCCAATCGATGCTATCTGATTATTTTTTTTACGTAGGCAGACCAATCATCAATTGACGTGGGTATTACATATTCAATTTTATATTTTCTTTTTACGTGCTCATTGGTAGAAGAATCAATGTCTGTTAGATTCGATTATCCCACGGGTCATTTATTTTTTTAACTTGTTAGACAATTGACCTGCAAATTATTCAAAAGTTGTATGATTAATGTTACTTTGTTTTTTTTTTTTTTTTTTTTTAATCATCTTAACTGACAATGGAGTCAAGTAAGTGATACGTCATGTAATGCATAATTCGTGATAAAACGTTTCGTAAGGCTTCCTTCTGTCCATCGTGTTTAAGTTAATAATGTTTTCGTCATTTACTAAAGGAAATACTTTGGTATTTTTTATGATGGAGCACCACTAGTGACCATTTTGAAAAAAGGGGTCTTTTTGGAATTTTCTTTTTTTTTTTTTTAAAGAAAACTACTGCATGGAATGTTTCAATTTTTTAAGGAGATATTCGTGGATATGTAATGATTATATGACCAAATTTTTGAATCAAAAAATTTAAAATTAGCCGACTTATTCGCTAATGGCGAATTCTGGCTTCTTCCAAATTCCCCCCATTGCTGCAGTTATGGCGACCTTCACAGTGCATGAAATCATAAAAACCAAAAAGTTTATTAAACTAGAAGGAATTTCCCGTACCATGAATCTTGGTTGAAACGAAAAATTGAAATTTAACAAAATGGCGGAGTTTTAAAGGAAACGTTTCAAATTTCGCGCGAAAATTTGATAATTTTTGGGCCCTACCAAAATTACAGTTTTTATTCGATCGAAAAACTGGAGGTTTCATGGTATGCAGAAATGTATATAAAAGAAGCTGCAAACAAGAATCAAATCGATCGGACGATTTGTCTTCGAGTTCTAACTGCAGCAAATTTAAAAAATGCATTAGGAGGACCGAAAATTAATGTCGTTACTACGCACGTCAAATTTTGATATTAATATTTTAATCAAAAAACCGATTGATAATTTTTATCGTTACGATATTAAAAAATTTGCATACCAGATAGAAAAAGGTTGTTGATAACGTGATTAATTAATTTAATATAAATAATTTAATTATTGATTAATAATAAAAACTTGTTTGACAAATTTATTCGTTCGAATTTTGAGGTTAAAAAGCGACATTACTTTCCGGTCCAGCTAATAGTTTCGAGAAAAACGCGTTTAAAGTTTTAAGTTGCTGATTTGATCGTTATAAATCAAAAAATATAAGATGACTATGTAACTCAAAAACTATTTGAAATATGCACTTGAAATTTGAGTATGTTAATTTTAAAGGTAAAAATTATTGAAATATGTAAAAAAAAAAATTCGATTTTTTCAAAATTTCACACTAATGGCGCCCCTTAAACAGATAGGAAACAATTGTACCTGTGATACACCTGTATGTATAGCATATACAGGTAGTATTGCATTGTTTAACAAAAAAAAGCTCTTTGTCATCGATCAATTCGAGATTTTACAGTAATGCAACGATTCAAAAATTGCAAAAAATATTTTCTTTTTCTGCAAGAAGAACAAAGTTACAATCTAACCTAATTATTAGATAAATCCAATAAAAAGTACAAAATGTGATCCTGTTAACTGTATACATATTCTAGATTGTAATAATATTCGACATGTTGCTTGTTTTATACATCCCTTAAGGAGATGTATTACGAGTTTAAGGTAAATATTACAAAGAAGTATGAAATCGTTAACAACTTTTCTCTGTCTGTCTGTCTCTCTCTCTCTCTCTCTCGTTCTCTCTCTTTCTCTTTTTCTTTCTATATATTGCTATAACTTAACTCATAGTAGCGTTCGTTCAACCGTATAATTTGTGTTAGACTTTCGTTTCGTAATTTACTTTAATAATTTTCCTTTCCCAAGCTATTTGATATTTATCAATAAATGTTTCACGGAAGGAGCTCGAAACAACTTTCGAGAAAGGAAACATACAAATTGTATAAGAACAAACCGGTGTATGTTGTACGTGCACCATATCGTCATAAAGATTGCATGTAAAAAAAAAAAAAAAATATTTTCAATTGCAAAATAACTTTTAATGCAATAACGCAAATACGAAGAGATGACCACCGTGATCGTAAAAAGAAAGTAATTGCAAACGACCGGAACTCGTAACGATCATTTCAATCGGAAGTAAAATGCAATTATGCAATTATTCTTTTACATATATATATATATATATATATATACATAATAAATGCATAGTGGTAATCATGTATAAATAAACATATTGTATTTATTTATATATTACAAAATACATGTAATATATATTATATATATATTCATATACATTTCGCGGGAAAAAATAGACTCATAGGTCAATATAAAAACTAAATTGTTCATATATATATGTCATATATATTATATATATTTATAATATATTTATATTACATTTAATATTAAATGTAATATAATTATTGCAATATTATTTAATTTGCAATATATAATTATTATATTATTATATATGTATTATTATATATATGCAATATTATTTAATTTGCAATATATATTATAAAATTACATTATTAAATAAATGCAATAAATATATTGCATATATTATATTACATATTATATATACGTAATTACATTTACATATATATATATATATATATATATATGAGCAATTTAGTTGTTATATTGACCTATGAGTCCATTTATTCCCGCGAAAAGTTTTTAGCTAACTTTAGGTGATATATGTTACTACAGTTAACTTAATTTTAGTTAGTTCCATTAATTAGAAAATTCGTTTTGAGAATACGTAAATACTCGCATATTTATGTTGCACAATCAGGCAACAGGTGCTTATGTGACCTCGATCTTAACTCTTTTAAGTACCTGCAACTCTAGGTCTGTCATGCTGCTGTAAACAATACTGTTTACAATTAAACTTGTAAAACCTATTAATCTGTATCTCATAGGGGCCAGAAAAAATTAAAATATAAATCAAATTTGTTTTTTCTTTTTTTTTTTTTTCAGGACTAATGTGGTAATGAATTATACTGAAACAGAAGCCAAAGTACGGGAAGCAACGAACGATGATGCGTGGGGACCTACCGGTATAGAATATTATTCATTATTATTATTATTATTAGATGGACAGGAAAGTAATGTCGCTTTTTAATCACAAAATTCAAACGAATGAATTTTTCGTAACGATAAAAATCATTAATCGGTTTTTTGATTTAAAATATTAGAAATAATTTGACATGCGTAGTAACGACATTACTTTTCAGTCCCCCTAATATTATCAACATTTTGTATACATATTTTTAATTTATTATATATACACAGTCATATTATGAATGATGAGATACTTTAGTATTTTTAAAATAAAGTAAAAAAGGTTATAAAGTTATATACATTTATTATTATTATTATTATTATTATTATATATATTATATCTTGATAATTTATGAACGATAGTTCATAAAAATGTTCGAACAAGTAAGATATATTGCACTTGCTTCGAGTAGTACTCTTACTTTAAGGACACACTGAAAATTAAGTTCATCTTATTACTTCAGGTGCAATGATGCAAGAACTGGCTCAGGCAACATTCACATACGAACAATTCCCAGATGTAATGTCCATGTTGTGGAAAAGGATGTTGCAAGAAAATAAACGAAATTGGCGTCGTACATACAAGGTACATGCTTGCATATCTATACACGCGTGTGTGTGTATGCACACACATGCATGTTTATTTTTTTTTTGTATTAATATTATTGGGTCTGCAAGTAAGTTTCCAGCGTTTTTTTCATAAAATTTGAGGGTTTATTCTGAAAAAATGGTTACATATTTTTCATTCGAAATATTGTCCATCGGAAGATACCATTTTTTTCCCATCTTTCTGGCAATTTGTGAATTCCGGACCAAAAAAAGGTCTCGTCTTTTGAGCTCAAGAACGTATTGAGCCAATTTTTGATTCCCTCTACTGAAGTGAAGCGCATTCCGGTAAGAGCGTTCTGCATCGACCGAAACAAGTGGTAGTCGGATGGCGCCAAATCTGGACTATAAGGCGGGTGAGACAGAATTTCTCATCCACTATTATCCAAATAGTTTTTGACCGAAGTAGCAACATGTGGCCGAGCGTTGTCGTGGTGAAAAATTACGGACTCGTGCCTGGTCTGATATTCTGGCCGTTTTTTCGCCAATGCCCGCTTCAAACGAATTAGTTGGGTTCGATACAACGGTCCTTTGATGGTTTGACCACTTGGAAGCAGTTCGTAGTATATGACACCCTTCTGATACCACCATATGCAGAGCATGACCTTATTCATGTGAATATTTCGATTTGGCTGGCTCGCCAGGCTTTGCATATGGTTTTTTGCGTTTAGGATTATCATAATAGATCTACTTTTCGTCACCAGTGACAATACGATGCAGAAACGACTTTTTTTTTATACCGCTGCAGCAACATTTCTTACATGCAAAATCGCCGTTCGACATCTCTCGGCTTCAACTCGTACGGCACCCAATTTCCAACTTTTTAGATGAATCCCAAAGCTTTCAGGCGCAGGGAAATGGCTTGTTGTGTGACGCCCAATGATTCAGCAAGCTCTTCTTGAATTTTGACACGGATCCTCATCCAGCAAAGCCTCCAATTCCTCGTCTTCAAAATTTTTCGGCTTTCCCGTGTGCTCCTTGTCTTCAACGTCAAAATCAAGTTTCTAAAATGACACATGACATGTAACATTTCTGCCCGGAATCTACTCGTGACACCATCTATCAAAAAACACTGGAAACTTACTTGTAGACCCAATAATATAATATTTGATGTAATTCAATCGGATTCCAGAATTAAGATTTATAATTTAATTCATTTTCAGTCCTTGCTTCTTTTAAATTACTTGGTACGTAATGGATCCGAACGAGTTGTAACATCCTCTAGAGAACATATTTACGATTTACGATCATTAGAAAACTACACTTGCATAGACGAGCTTGGAAAAGATCAAGGAGTAAACATCAGGCATAAAGTACGAGAACTAATCGATTTTATCCAAGATGATGACAAATTAAAGGAAGAACGTAAGAAGGCAAAGAAAAATAAAGATAAATATGTCGGATTGTCGAGTGAAGCAATGGGTATGAGATTTGGTGGTGGAGATAGGTGGACGGATAGTCCCAAATGGAACAAATCTAACACGGATACTTATAATGATTGGGATAGAGATAATCGTAGTAAAGGTTTTGAAGATGCAAACAATAGGTAATGTCTCAAGTTTACTAGTGTTTATGAAAATGATTTTCAATAAACTTTATATTTATGTATATAAATTAACAGTGACGATGGAGAAAGAGAAGACTCGGACAATGATACACATCCTAGTCCCAAAAGAGGTAACAGGGAATACAGGGATACCATGGACAGTATAGATCGAATTGGGAAAACCATTTCTGGATCTACATCCTCTGTGAATGCATCACCTGTACGAACAACACGCAATATTAAAAAAGTAGACTTAGGTGCAGCAGCAAATTATGGAAAAGATCAAACTGTTCGTATCTCTTGATATTTTATTTACAAATTATGATGATTAAATGAATTAATGAATATTATATTCTTTTAGAATACGTTTTCTTCTATGGGTAATCACCCGAAGAATAAAAATGATATTTTAAATGACATATTTGATTCTCAAAAGGATAATAATGCCAAATCTACCATCGATGATGATGATTTCAATCCAAGAGGAAATAATCATTCGCAAACAGCTAATCTTGATTTTGGTGATTTTGCTAGTGCATTTGGTAGTCCTACTGTTAAAATGAAAGAAAATGATGAATTTGCTGATTTCACATCGGCTTTTAATTCTGGCGCTACTACCTCTCCTAATAATTCATCTATTCAATCTAATGTATCGCAAAATAATCAATTATCTTTTATGGGATCCACGATACCAAACGCAAGCAATACAATGACAAATAATTTAAATAACACTATGATTTCTAATGCTCAATCAACTGGTTTAAAAATTATTAATCCAAGTAATGTTCAAACGCAGAAGAATAATGTTGGTAATAATTTGTTTGATTCTTTGCAATCACCAACAACCAATAATGAAGCAATATTAAACAATAATACAGGTAGATCATAATATTATAACACAAACAATTGTTAATAATTAATAGTTAATAGTTAATTGTTCAAAGTTAAAATATAAATTGTTTCTCAAGACATTTGATCTTTTTTCAGTATGTTCAAATACTGATTTGTTATCGGATCTTGGGAACTTCAATTCTTTATCAATCGGATCAGGAGATAGAAGAGAAAATAATGCTAACAACTCTAACTTGTTTAATACCTCTACTACACCTGTTGTTTCGGGCGATTTTGGAACAGGTAAAAAGTTTGAAAATATCTTACAAATATTTTCTTATTCTTTATATAACAATAGTTATAATATATTAGATTAGTATTATATAAGAATAATAATCTGTATTATTCTTACAACAGAAAGCATGCATTTTCATTAAACAAATTCATCTTAACACAATTTTTAACCCTTCAGAACGTACGTCTCCAATACCACAGTCATTACTATCGTGATGAGAGAACATCTCACGCCTATTGCGCATGCGCGAAGAGCGAAATTTAAATCCTACAAAAATAATTTTTGGTTATATATCAAATATTATTATTTTTTTAAATAATATATATTAAATATTGATACTTATAACATAACAATAATTATTAATTAATTATTACATTTTTTATCATTTTAAAATACTGGTACAGAATCTCACTACAAAAATCTCACACCTATTGCGCATGCGCGAAGAGCGTAATTTAAATCTTACAAAAATAATTTTTGGTTATATATCACAAATATTATTTTTTTAAATAATATTTATTAAATATTGATACTTATAACATAACAATAATTATTAATTAATTATTACATTTTTTTATCATTTTAAAATACTGGTACAGAATCTCACTACAAAAATCTCACGCCTATTGCGCATGCGCGAAGAGCGAAATTTAAATCCTACAAAAATAATTTTTGGTTATATATCACAAATATTATTTTTTAAAATATTTATTAAATATTGATACTTATAACATAACAATAATTATTAATTAATTACTACATTTTCTTATCATTTCAAAATACTGGTTCACTTGTAAACACAACTTTTAAAATACTAGGTATTCTTATATCTATATATATTCAAAATGGCGGCAAAAAACTACGGAGGTAGCCGAAATAGAACGAAACCATCCGAATAGTGGTTTTTCATGCCTGACTTTACTTACACGATGAGATAAACTCTCACAGTTGATAAATAATTTAAAAAAAGAAAAAGTTTGAAAAAAATTGTGAGAGAATCTCTCTAAACGATAGTTCTGAAGGGTTAATTAACTAAATTTTTGACAGTAATATAATGCTACCAAGAAAGACTTTCCTTACAGCATGCAGAAAAGAAGATAACATCGCATCAACAGAGAAGCAATCAGAAAATGCTGCTAATCGACTTTTGGAATTGCTATGTTCTATGGGCAAAATCAAATCCCAAAGTAGTCTGGAAAAATTAAAAATACACATTTCAAATTATAACATATTTTTACCTGGTCCACTAACATGTCAAAAATATATTGGTCTAGATATGGATCCATTTGTTGATTCTATGTTACATGGAAAAATTGTAGAAGAAATTATTGAAAAATTTGATCATAATTGGCCATTACAAGGAAATAATTTAGATCCATTAATTAAACAATTAATTATTATCGATGGTATATCATTAGAAATATTTTATGAAACACTCGTGGTATTAACACAAGCTTTAAAGGAATCTACTGACAATAGAAAAATATATATCATTTCTATTATTTTGGAAGAAGTGATCAAAAGTGATGCTTTATTTTCTGCGTTAGTAAATGCGTGTAAATATCAAGAAGAATCGGCAATAAAACAAGAGGAATTAGAACAGATATGGAAAAGTACAATACAGATATTAGTATCATTACCAAATCGTGTTGCTAATAAATTACAAAAGAAAACGTTGAATATTTTTCATCCAGTGATGTATACAAAAGTTATTTGTTTTCATATAACACGTGGATTTTCCTTCATTCGTGATTGCATGCAAAATTGCGATATTCAAACAAATTTAAATATGTTTTCAATGTTAATCAGTAAAATGGCAATTACAATAAACTCTGCAAACTTAAATTGTTTGATTGATATTTTATCAACGTGGTGTTATGAAAATGATAATAGTAGAAAGTTAATACAAAGTATTTTCAAAGAATTAGATAGAACAGCTATTGAACCATTAGCTGTATTATTTTTCAAATATTGTAATATTAAAAATGGTTTATATTTGGTTTTTGGAAATTTAATAGAAGTATCAAATTGGACGTATACATTAACAACCAAGATACCATTTATGTCTTATTATGAAGACGAGAGTGATAATTTTATTATTAATTATATAATGTATTTATCACAATGTTCAAAAGATAATCGTATTATGATAGACTTGTTAATGAAACTCTTAGATGTGTGGGGTGATAAAAGTGCATTAAATCATACATCTATAGAACAGCATAAATATATTACTAAATTAATTATTCTTGCCATAACAGTAATCAAAAATAATATGAAAACTGACGATAAAGAAACATGTCGTAAATTAATATTTTTTGGAATATCAACACATTTGGAAAATACACATATTATTCTGAAAGCAATAGGTATGCGTACTGGAGAAATTGTTGTGAATGCTTTGTCAGAAAAAGAATCAGCTGATAGTCCAAAATTAGACTTTAATTACGACAATATGAACGCAGATGTTCAAGAATTAATCAAATCATTTAATATGCTAATAGAAAAAATTGAAAAATTAGATTTCAAGCAACCATGTCAAAATGAAGACAATTTATATACTGATGATGATATCATTTTCAATTCATTGGGTGATCAAAAAGTTTTTCATTTGGGTGTAGAATGTAATATATTATCGTTGAACAAAATAGAACAACTTAAAGTACTTTCTGAAGAAACTGATGATAATAAAACTGAAGAAGAACAACAAATGTCATCAAATAATTTGAATAAAAATATCGAAGATAAATTGCTTATTAATGATGAGAATATTGAAGAACAATCAGAACTGGATAGTGATGATGATTTAACTCCATATGATATATCCAATGATACTAAATTATCTGAAAGATTGAGACCCGCATATTTGCGAGATTTACGTGACAATTTAATAGACGAACGTAAATCAACAAATGCAGAAATTTTTTCTGAAACAATGGAAGTATGCGAGGAATTAATTTTATCACAATTACCTAATGATGATGTATCATTTGGTATAGAATTATTAGAAATTCTTGTAACCCTTAATGATTCATATTATGTAGAAGATTTTGAGATATTAATCTTTAAATCCTGTGTAGCCATTGTTACGGTATATCCCAAAGAATGCGCAGTATTTTTGTGTCAACAATTTTATACCGACACTAATAAATATTCAACAAGTCAACGTTTACTTTTCTTAGACATATTAGCAGAATCAGCTAAACGATTGTCTAAAATTGATATATCTGATGACAAATCGTCTAATAACAAAGAAGATATTACACAGAATAAACAAATAGTAACTAAAAGAGTATCATTATTTATTGATACTGATCAAAAATATGATATGTCATGTAATGATGATTTTGATGATTGGGATGATAATACGCATGAGAATACCATCAATTGGAGAAAGATAATTGACAAAAGAATTGAATCAAATACAAGAAGATTTGCTCATAATGCAAAACCTATGAAAATGTCAGCTAACAAGTT
>NW_015149072.1:264269-278823 GCF_001465965.1 Polistes dominula | reverse complement strand
TTTGATGATTTTATTTCTGTCTCAGTTACTACATGTTGAACTTCTTCTAATGCTTCCTGCATCACGTCTATATTTTTCTTAGGTATTTCACCTGTTTCATAGAATTTCAAGCGATCTTCTACTTGCTGACGTAATTTTTCACCAAAGATATTTGTTGGTGTTTCAGTAAAACAATCTATTCTTGATGCGATAGAGCATTTGTTAGCCAAGTATCTCGAAATTCTACCTTTGTTTTTAGTGCCAGCACGACCAATAAATGTAGAATGGAACAATAATCCATATTTTGGTGTATTACCTCTTGTCTTTAATGCTCTAAATAATGCTTTTTCAGCACCTAATATCTGAACTGTAGATGCAGGATATTTGGCTAGATTGGTTAAAGATCCAGCATGTGCTATTAACCTGGCTCCTACTTGATTTCCTATAAGAGTAGCCAAATTTGGTGCAATACCGTCCATTTTGGATTTTAAATATTCAGATAAATTCTTTCTATAATCCGCCAATCCTGTTACACGTTTAGCAAACATCTCAATATTAAGAAGGTCCACAGGATGGATATCCATACCCATACTAGACTTAGAAGCATCTATAATTGCTTGAGCCTTTGCCCTGTCCATAACAATTTGTTCCAATTCATCCAACCTCTCTTCAGTTAATTCACTTCTATTTTTAATTACTTGTGCTACTTTAGCAAACATATAATTTTCAGGAACAATTTTATCTAATTCCGGAAAATGATAACTGTACCATTCACTGAAACAGAGTAAACATATTATAACATAGATTTTTAAACAATATAAAATTTATCATATATTCTATCATACAAAGAATTTAATCTTACCGAATACGCATACTAAATGTATTAATGTCTTTGTCCAATTGATCCAATAAAGCTATACTTTGTATGATCATATTATCTACACGATTGACATTAAACTTTACTTTAGCTCTTGAATAACTATGACCAAGTCCGAGTTGAGCTACTGCAGAACTTTTGGGAGTAAAACCTTTAATTAGATTATGAAAATGGAATCGTATTCCTCGAATGATTTCAGGTATAGCACCTGTGTGATCACATTTTATGCCCAATGCTTCTGTTATACTGGCACCTAATTTTGGATCCGACACACCAAGAATAATTTTATTTTTCTTATCAGATTTGGGCACAATTGAATCTAAAAACAATTGTAAATCTTCGGGTACGATGCCTTCAGAGATACTGTTTACATTTTCTAGTGCTGCTAAAGCAGTTTTAAAAGGTAAAAATCCAACAAGTTTCACGACAGATCTAAATCGTGATACATCTGTTACTGATGCTTCAACTTGAGGTAATAACATTCCTACTTCTTCAAATTCTTTTATACTGAACACAGCATAACCTGCAGCGTGCTCATATAAAACGTAAGTTTGTGCCTGAAAAAATACACATTTAAGTTAAAAAAAATAAATAATGATTTAAATTTTCTTCTTCTTCTTATTATTATTTTATTAGTAATTAACAAAAGGATTGTTTATTTCCTTAAAATTGATTTTTAAAAAATAACCTATATATCACTTAATATATTATATTTTTATATGTAAATTTATATTATTATTATTAGTAAATAAGAATAATTAATTTACCATGTTTCGATTTTTTCAATATTTGATTCACTTTGCACAGAAATATGTAATTTATGATTAGGTAATTATTAATTCACTTGCTAAACACGTGCACAAGCGGCAAATTAACTCGTGGAAATGTTGCTAGCATAAAACATCTTGTAGATGGCAGGTCAATCGTCAGAAGGTTATCTATCGACGTTAATATCGAATTAATAACCTTATTGATTATACGATCAAGAGATCGATTTTAAATTTATTTTGATCTGATTTTAATGCGAACAAGGTGAAACGTCTAATCTTTTGTTTGACGTTGGAAAAATATATATTTTGTTTCTTGATTTTCTTTTAATTTTGAAAAATCTATATTTAACATTAAACAAGATTTCATAAAAAAGAGTGTACGGTCGGAAACGACCTGAGACTGTCAAGCGCTATTTGAAATACGCGCCGTGGTAGTATGACGTCACGCTACTTCCTGAAAGGAACGAACGATCGAGGGGTGGGGGACACGCGCATTACCCCCACTAAAATCTTTGTTACAAGCGTCTTGCTTGTAAGAATACCAGTAACAATCGGCTTATTCTTCCACTGGACGCATGCTAGTGTATACCTGAAGCGTAAGAACGAGAGGAATTTGAAAATACATTAATTTGGTGAGATCACCCTATCTAATACGAAGAATACTTCAACCACGTGCATCGCCATTGTTGATCATCACTATGATTAACCGATGATTGCTATCACAACCAGGGTTTATATGCCGTGAGGCTTTTCCCTGACGAGCCAATAAAACAACACATTGTGTTTTGGCTCAACCACGTGTTTAATTTATTTTTATTATCATCCTTCTTATCCTTATTCCTAGCCGACTAATTACTCGTGGACTCCATGTTACAGAAATCTGTGTAATATTTTGGTGCCTCCTGTGAGGTGTGAATTCCCGATTCCTGGTTTATGAAGCTTCAAACAGATTATCTCCACGTCGTGCCAACGGATTAGAAAACAACAAAGTTGAGAATCACCATTTTACGAACATCTACACCGTCTAGTTTAGCCGTTATCACAAAGGATTTAAAACCGAGATAAGTATATTTAATTATCCGTGCGTGCGTTTGTGCGTACACACCTTTAATTATTAATACGTACCTCAAGCGAAATTGCGTCTTCGAACCCAGTAAAAGTTCGCAATTTCCAATATAATTATTCATTCATTCATCATTTTATAAAAGGTCGTCTCGTACCAAGTTTTGAACAGACATATATAACGTAATTATTAAAATCAACAAGAGTAACGTATATATTCGTAAATTAGTTGTTTTGTAACCTCTTTGAAATCGCTTTGTCCTCCGACAAAGAACTATCATATTTTCGGTGGTTCCGCCGCTTCCCTGTATTCCTTTGTATCCCCACCATTGGTCTGCAGCTAGTGAGAAGCGTACATCCCCTCCACAATCTATAGTTTCAGGGCTGTACCGCGTGATCGAGAACCCAACGCACGGCAATTAATTCATACACAAAAGGGATTTTTGCATTTGTTATAAATTAATTGAGTAACTTTCGAAGAGTAGGATAGTTAATACCGGTCCAAAATGGCATCGCGAAAACAGCTCAGACAAGAACGGCAAGCTTTAGAATCGCGGTTATCTCACGTCGAAAATTTAATCAAAGAAGGAAATTTAAGTAAAAAGGAGTTAGGAAAGCGTTACGAAAGACTCACCAACTTAGTAGATAGCTACGAACAATTGTATCGAAAGTGTGTTGATGACGACATTAAAGAAGGAGGATTCGACGAATTAGAGCAGCTTGTAGAGAGATACCTCGCAATCGGAGACAAAATTGATTCGGATGATACGACCGCGGTTACGAGCGACTCTAACAGGAATAACGATACTATGAATACTTGCCATCAGCAGATTCAATTTCGCCGTATCGAGATCCCAAGATTCGACGGAGATATGGGAAAATGGCTCTCATTCAAGTCTAACTTCTTGACGCTCGTAGATGCGCGCCGTGACTTGTCGGACTTGGAAAAGCACGTATACCTCCGCGACGCCCTTAGCGGCCAGGCATTCCAAACGATCCAACATTATCAACTAACCGGGGAGTATTATAAGGCAGCGTGGGGAGCTTTACTGACAGCGTTCGACATACCACGTATTCTATTAGCCCGAGCATTCGACGCGTTGATCGATATACCTCGACCAAAAACCAGGTCGGCAAAAGACATAACAGCATTTTTGAATGAACTGCGTTCTCATATCTCCACTATTAATTCATTTAATAATCTAGATGCATTGCTAGTACGTCTCGCTGAACGCGCTTTACCCCTTGACATGCTACAAGAATGGGACAAACAGACCGGTTCTAACGAATATCCGACAATTGAACAGTTTTTTGATTTTTTAACCAGATCTACGCGTTCTAGTACTCCGTTGCAGACTCCGCCACCGTCCGCGACCCTCGAGTCCTGCGCAAAACGTAGATATCCCGAGACGACGACTATACAGCCGCAAAAACGACAGAATACACATTCAACGAGTACATCTTCTACCCGTAATTATTGTTGTTTTTGTAAACGAGATGACCATGCTTTATACCGCTGTCCCCAGTTCAATAACATGACGAAATTAGACAGACTGGAGGCGGTCAAACGTCACGGAGTATGTAAAAATTGCTTACGGAAGCACCGGGATCCATGCAAGAGCTCGTTTTGTCGAGTCTGTCACCATGCCCATCATACGTCACTGCACATAGACTATGACAAATATGAGATCGTGAAACTGGAGAGCCAGTCCCCCGCGAAGAGCGGGTTCGCGTCGACATCCCAAACCAAACCTATCTCCTTACGACTAACACCGATCTTTCATGTCAACTTGCGCTGTGAACCGAATGAACTCCTTATGAGTGCTATTTGCGGTGTTAAAAGGGGAGACAAGACCTTTAAAAACTGTCGGGCGTTATTAGATACGTGCGCCACAGCACACTTCATTACAGAGAACATCGCGAGAGATTTACTCTTACCGATTAAGCCATGTTCGATCCCCATTAATGCTATAAATGATACCAGAACTCTATCGGCAGGCATTATCGAAATAAGAATTCAATCGATACACTGTAAATTTTATAGACGGAATCTCTCGTTACTCGTCGTCCCTAAGATAGCCGATCAGGTACCTAGCGAAATTTTCCCGCGAAGAATCGCTCAAATTCCGAGCGATCGAAAACTGGCGGATCCCCAGTTCCATTTGCCACGACCGGTCGAAATCTTGATAGGTTCTGAAACAACGTTAGCCCTCATGTCGATAGGACCAGTTTTTTGGTCACAAGCACGCGGTGATTTTATGCTCCAGAAGACGGAATTAGGTTGGGTGATCGTCGGAATCAAATCGAAAGAACCTAATTTAAACAACACGTTCTTTGCGACGACCGAATTAAAGGAACAGTTAGAAAAGTTTTGGTCTATAGAAGACACGAATATAACACGATCAAAGTCAGTAAATGAAATAGAATGCGAAAATCATTATGTCCAAAATACGAAACGTGACGAATCGGGACGGTACATTGTGCGTCTACCTTTCCGCGAAGAGGGGCACGATTACAGCAATATGCGCGCTACAGCTTTACGCCGTTTACAAACTCATTGGAAGAGGTTAGAGGCGACTCCCGAAATCCGGAAGGAATACGAACGGATTATGCAGGAATATATCGATTTAGGACATATGTCGATGGTCGCAAACGATCTTCCGGGAGGTTGCTATATTCCCCATTTCTCGGTCTTTAAATCAACCAGCATGAAAACAGAGGTACGGATCGTATTCGCAGCTTCTACGAAAGATGAGAAGAAACTTTCTCTCAACAGTACCCTGTTAGTCGGACCTACAATTCAAGACACTCAAGTAGAACATTTGTTACGATTCCGTACGTATCGGTACGTCCTGACCGCGAATATTGAGAAAATGTATCGACAGATATGGATTCATCCGGACGATCGCAAATATCAACGGATATTTTGGTTCCATAACAAACAGATTTGCACGTTCGAACTTAACACGGTGACATTCGGATTAGTCTCAGCACCTTTTCTTGCTATGCGAACCATAAAACAACTCGCGAAAGATGAAGGCGCTAATTATCCGCTCGGAGCCGAAATACTAAACCGCGATCTATACGTCGATGATCTCATCACGGGAGCCGACAATGTCGAAACCCTCGGAAAAATACGCGATCAAATCATCGAAATATTGAAACGAGGCGGGTTTAATATGCGACAATGGTCGTCCAACTTTCGACCGGTGCTCAAAAACTTAGATACAAAGAACGTCGACGTTGACCTCTGCTCTGAGGATACTCCTATTTTAAAGACAATCGGTATTTCATGGAACGCCCATCATGATCGTCTAATCTATTCAGTCACGCCCATAGACATTAAGGAAAAAACTACTAAACGACGAATTATATCTGAAGTCGCAAAGATTTTCGATCCGCTCGGACATTTAAGCCCCATTATTTTAACAGCCAAAATCTTAATACAAGATTGCTGGAAAACCCACATCGACTGGGACGAATTGGTACCTAGTGCATTACATTCCTCATGGGTAACGTTCGCGGAACAGTTGACACTAATCGATAATTTAACGATCGAGAGACGCATCACACTCGATAACCCTATCGAAGTACAAATACACGGTTTCTGCGGCGGAAGTCAATCTGGTTACGGTGGCTGCTTATACATCAGATCGCGAGATGAATCCGATGCCATAAGCGTACGGTTACTTTGCGCTAAAAACTGCGTGGCTCCTCTTAAAGACACCACCATACCACGTTTAGAACTATGCGGAGCATTAACACTTGCGCGATTGTACCGAGAAGTCCGAATAGCTACCGGATTGCGATCCGACAAAGTAACTTTCTGGTCCGATTCCATGATTGTACTGGGTTGGCTGAAAAGAGACCCTGGTACGTTGAAAATATACACGGCGAATCGCGTACGCGAAATACAAGAGATTTGTGAAGGAATCACATGGCGACACGTGCAATCCGGAAACAATCCAGCGGACATATTATCTCGGGGACAACTTCCTCGAGATTTCGTGATGAACGATTCATGGTTCTATGGACCTTCTTGGCTCAAACAACCGGAGGCCAAGTGGCCCATTCCGACCGACAAAGAAATCCTCAAACTGCCGGACGTAAGAAAATTATCGGTATTAACGACACGAATTGAATCGGAAAACATATTTCAGCGATTCTCCAATTACACGCAATTATTAAAATTTGTAGCTCGATGCCGGAGATGGCTTAAGACCAACACGTATAAGGGAGAATTGTCGACCGCGGAAATGGCGGAAACTGAACGACGTGTCCTAAGAATCGTGCAAAGCGAACAATTTCACGCCGAAATGGATAGGTTAACAGACGCGGAGGGAGTCAAGAGCACAAAACTCGCCACATTAAATCCGATCTTCGACGAAAAAGACTTAATTCGAGTGGAAGGTCCACTTCGAAACGCGAATTTAAACTTCCAAGAGAAATACCCGATATTATTACCATCGTACCACCATGTGACCGACCTCCTTATTCAAAAATTCCACGAACAAAACTTTCACGCCGGCATACAGACTACCCTCCATGCTCTTCGGCAGCGATTCTGGCTCCTCGACGGTAAGAATCAGGTGCGAAAGATCGTACGTAATTGCGAACGTTGCATTCAATTCCGTGCATCCGGCATCCAAAATAAAATGGATGACCTACCGAGCTTGCAAGAGCAAGAAGTCACCGCATTCTCCCACGTCATAGTGGATTTCTTCGGTCCAATTTACGCGAAAGAAAAGAAGCACCGTAATAAAGGTTGCGTTAAAATATACGGGTGCATCTTTGTCTGCATGACCATAAAAGCCATACACATCGAATTGATCAGCGATCTGACTACGGACGCGTTCTTGGCCGCCTTTCAGCGGTTTGTGAGTCGAAGAGCAGTTCCGACCCACGTTTATTCCGATAACGGGATCAATTTCATCGGGGCCAATAACCAATTAAGGGAGTTATACGCCTTGATCGAGTCGGACGAATACAAGACAAAGGTCCACGATTTTGCGGTAGATCATAAAATCTCATGGCATTTTAATCCTCCCCTATCACTTCATTTCAGAGGTATGTGGGAGGCAGCTGTTAAATCTTTCAAACATCATTTTAGGCGAGTCGTGGGAAAACTTGTCTTCACGTACAAAGAGTTGACCAAATTCGTGATCGAAATCGAGGCTATTTTAAATTCGCGTCCGCTATTTCCTATCCCGTCAGACTCGAACGACGTAACAGCACTAAGTCCTGCACATTTTCTAGTTGACAAGCCAATTACGACACTGTCAGAGGAAAATTATACTAAGATTCCAGCAAATCAATTATCTTCATGGAAGCACATCATGAAAGTACGAAAACACTTCTGGCGACGATGGTACATCGAGTATCTACGAGAATTGCAAAAACGTCAAAAGTGGATACACTCCCAGAATAAAATTAAAAAGGACACCGTCGTCATTCTCATTAACAAGAATCAACCTTGTATGAGGTGGCCGCTGGGACGGATCTTGAATCACCCAGGAGAAGATGATGTAATACGAGTAGTATCCGTGAAAACTACTTACGGAATTGTAAAGCGAAATGCGACCACTATTTGCCCGTTGTAATAGATACTCGTTAAATGTATTGTATTGTATCTTTTAGAATCGAACCATTGACATTTCTAAACTTTATTATCTTTTATTATTCATTATTTTATTGTCTAAACTTTATAATCACTTTTCTTTTACGTACAAGACGGATAGATCACCTGACCAGCGATGTATTGAATATGTTAAGGGGGGGTATTCTGGTCTAGAAATTGGAAAAAATCAATTTTCTTTTTTCATCTATTCTTGAAATATTAATAAATATCTTGTTGCATTATAGATAGTGAAAATATTATTCGTTTTTTTGTTATTGCACTTGAAAAAGTACCTAAAATTCATGCCTCTAGACCAGAATATCACCTCTTTAACCCTTTCGCTACGGCAGTCCCGTCCGCCGAGGTACCGACCCTGAACGGAGACTCGCCGAACGTTATGGCGTGGATGCCGTATATATGCGGCGCGAAAGGGTTAAGCGACCCGCGTTTCAAGCATTGTGAACTTTATTTTAACTAATCACGTCACACCGACACTGGTGGCTAAGGTAATTGATCGTTACACTCTCAACGGGGGGAGTATGAACGGTCGGAATCGACCTGAGACTGTCAAACGCTAGTCGAAATACGCGCCGTGGCAGTAAGACGTCACGCTACTTCCTGAAAGAAACGAACGAACGATGGGGCGGGGACGCCCCCCCCCCACACTAAAATCTTTGTTACAAGCGTCCTGTTGGGAAGAATACCAAAAACAATTGGGATATTCTTCCGCTGGACGCCTGCGAGTGTACACCTGAAGCGAGAGAACAAGAGGAGTTTAAGAACACATCAATTTGGTGAGTATGTACATACTCATGTTGGTGAGACCGTATATAATCACCCCATTATACCTATCTAACACGAACAATAATTCAACCAGGTGCGTCGCCTGCACGGCCGACGAGATCATCGAGACCTTCCTGGACGTCTGTTCTGTGCGGCGAGGTCGCTCTATCTCTCAGCCCGACGCCACCTCGCTTAGGCCTGAGCCTCAGCGGGACCACGTGGCTCGCGGCAATTCGCTCGACGCTCTTCCACCTCGTCGTTATCACGAAACCTCATCATGGCTCAGCTAGCTGGCCGCCAGCCTTGGTGGTCGATCGAGATCTCGACCACGTGCACGTAAACCTTCCATCGGCAGGGCCGCAGGGGGCGCCGCGCCAGCAGCACAGCGCTGGTGCCACTATCATCGGGTGTACCAGGAAAATTCCGTGCGCTGTTGTGCACTATGAGACTTCCTGGCCGATTGGGTCGTTAAACTAATAGCACCGCCGCACATTGTGGCGGTACACGGTGGTGGTGTCTCCACACTCTCATCGGACTTTTGCCTCTATGTCATCGAGAGCTCGCTCAAACACTGTGTTCCTGTCGCCAACCGCTCCTCTTCGCCTGGCCACCGACGTATCCAGTTCGGCTGTGGGCGCCGTGCTCCTGCAAGAGGTCATCGGAGAATGGCAGGTGGTCGGTTTCTTCTCCCAACGCTGACACCGACGGAGGCCCTCTACAGAACCTACGACCGAGAGCTGCTAGCCATCTTCAGGACTGTTCGGCAGTTCCGGTGCATCTTTGAAGAAAGCAGCAGCAGCTGGACTTCTTGCTGTAGTTTGACATCTGTTTCCAACCCTGACGCAACGTGACCGGTGCGGACACGTCGTCGTTGACGCCCTCTCCAGGACTCGAGAATGCTCCTGCTCTGGATGGGTCGACTGACGCTGCCGCGTCATTGCCATCGCCGGCGACTCCAATCTGCGTGACCGTAAGCATGCCTATTGCGCTCGGTCCCCAGGCCATCGCCACGACACACACAGGCTCTTAACGACGAGCTACCGTCGCTCGCAGAACGCACCTCTCTCAACCTCCAGCGCCTCAAAATTGAGAGATTCGAGGTGACCTGTGACATCCACGGTGGCCGATCACAGCCGCTACAACCTGCTCGTTGCCAGCCTTCCACCAGGATCGTTCAAGAAGTGTCTGACATCATCTTAAAACCCCCAGCTACCAACCATTACACTGCTCTCCGGAAGACCCCGTGCTACAACGCCTTGCACTGTCAGCTGACATCCAACTCCATCAGGTCCTTAACGAGGTGCGTCTGGAGAACCGCACCCCGTCTCAGTTCCTGAGATACATGAAGCGCCTCTCCAACAACGCCATCCCTAACGAGGCTCTCAAAGTTAAGTGGCTAGATCTCCTACCATCTTATGCAAGCCAGCTATGCCGCGTTCTGCAGGTGTGCACCACGTCTAAATATAATTTTGGAAAACTCAAGGTTCAGTCTCCTTTATACAGAGATAGTTCCGTAAAAGAAAAGTATTAGCTGAATGAAAAGCCGGGTCAAGATTAATTGTAATCACTATGTATTAGGTTATTAAGTATGAAATGTCTGATTACTCGGATTATTTTCATTTTGAAATCAGACATTTCATATTTAGAAACAAATATTTTTTTTCAAATGTTCATTCAATATTTCATTTAATAGATATAGAAAATAATTTTTCAAATGTTCATTCAATATTCCATTTAATAGATTTAGAAAATAATATTTTTTACTAATATTAATTTAACATTTATTTCATATTACAAAGAAATATATTTTTTATGCTTATAGGTAGGCTTATATGAAATACATGTTAATTTAATATTAGAAATAAAATATATAAGCCGTTTATTTTGAAAGTGACCTTAACTCCGTTAAAGTTCGAAACGAAATATTTAAAGGTTTGCATTTCAATGCTATTCAAAATATACTAACGAATTATACTGTTTAAGTGTTTTTAAAGGTGTTCAATTTATTTTCTATTAAAAATAGTGGCAATAATGAAAATGAAATAATATGCGTTTTCTAACCACAAATGGAGAAGAAAGGCCACTTTCAAAATAAACTTTTCATCATTTTGTTGATCAGCAAATTTTCTTCTTACAAAATCTTCATGATTTTAAATATTATTTGTAACAAATTGCTTCAGAATGAATAGATCATGTAAAAATGTAACTATTACGGTAGCTAACTCGATTTTTTGGGGGAAAATGGAGTTAGGTCACTTTCAAAAGTAACAGCCCATGTTCTTTTTGATATTTGAAATTTTTTATTTTTAAAAGACATTTTGCGAGTTGTATCGACTTCTCGTGTTGTCTGAAAATTGTATCACATTCAGACAAAAACGAGATATATCAATGTCTAATTTGTAGACGAAAAACTTAGTATTTAGTTATTTTCTTTATATTTTATTTATTTTCTGGAAAGAAAAACACTATTGAGAGACTAAAAGAAAAGATTTAGGAGGGCCATAAACAAACCTAAGAATTACCGAGATATATTGGTGCGATGTAAACCTTTTGTGCAGTGTTGGGCCCTTTGAGAAGTTCTGGATTCCTATCTAAGCACGTACGATACCATAAAAAGAAGTGATATTCTGATATTCTAGACAAAGTTCCTTTATGCATAGTTTTCATTACCAAAAACCATAGGCTATACCTATCGGTGGACTTTGGGGTGGATCCTTATGCTATTGGTCAATAAGATTCATAATCTCCTTCCCTCTCTAAAGGAGTGTAGCTCATTTCTGATATAAATATGTGAAAAGGAGTAAGAAAGCCTATCCTTAGTTAGTCTATCAGTTTTTAGTCTGTCTGTCTGCATATCAGTCTGTCTGTATCAGTGCTTAGTCTTTCAGTCTTCAGTTTTTGGGTCAGTCTGTCTGTATCCGTCTGTGAATTATCTGCATATTCAGTTATTCTGTAAATCAGTCAGTTTATCAATCAGTCAGTCGGTCGGTCTTATATTTGTAATTCTTTTTATATTCTGTATTTTTATAACCACGCCACTTTCTGTAAACTTTTGTAAATACTGCTCTCCAATTAATTAAATAAACTATTATCATTATATATATATATATTTCATCATCATTATTATTTCTCTGTTCTTGAATCAATGTTCTGTGTTATAGTGTGCGTCCATTACTGATGTCGAAATACAACAAATTGTAACATTATTCTTGGCTACTGCACCTTCAAGGATGAAAGACAATTAACCCTTTCGCTACGGGCGGTGACTATAGTCACCAAACGCCTGACGTTCGCTACGTACGGACATGTGACTATAGTTACCCAACGTCTGATGCTCACTACATACAGGCGGTCAGTATAGTTACTCGTGCAAACGCACGAGTAATTCTTATATGTTATATCCATGGTAACCCATCGTAATTGTTAAGCATTTGTTTTACACTCTGAGATTTTTAACTGGCAATATGAACATCAGTATAAAAGAATCGTTTCGGCAGGCGACTTCAGTTCTTCCGCAAGTGCACACTTGTGGCGCAGCGGCCCGTCCCGCGGGAGTAGCGCGCCGTAGAATTCGTCCGTAGCGTAAGGGTTAAAGATAGATACATTTTACTGCTTCCCCGAAGGGTTACACTCCTTTTACAATTATATCCTTAACCTATCTTAACACTACTCTCTCCCTCACTTCTCCCTTCCTCCTCCACTCGTCCCACACCCCCGCTTCTACCACCCTCACTCCCAACCTTGTCCCTCCTTCCCCTCTCTTATGCTCTTAACCCTCTTCATCCATTCTTCTCCTATTCCACTCTCATCCAAAATCTCTTTTATTTTCTCTTCTATTCCTCTCCCGTCCTCCTCCTCACCTATCGTTCTGATGCAACATTCCAACAAATGCTCCCACGTTTCTCTCTCTCATCCGCACACCCTGCATTGTCTCCTCTCCTCCTCCTCCCAGTATCTCCCTTCCCTCATCTCATTCCGTAATCTGAATCTCGCCACTCTTCTCTTCCTCTCTTCACTCCACTTACCTTCGAAATATTTTAGTAACCCTTCCGCTACCACTAGCTTGTACCATTTATTATATCTGGAGCTTTGTATTTTCTCCGACCTTTCATCTTTCGTGAAAAAGATATTAATCTAATATCTTTGTACTACTAGGGTATTTTATTCTGATGTTGCAGTTATTAAAACAAAAAATTTAAAATTGCATCCCAGAAAAGGCCATTGATAGGTAATGGGTTAAACGAAGCAAAAATAAATTATAATAAATAAATTTTAAGGTTTTTTTTTATTAAACTAAGAAATTTTTTTCAAATACTGTAAAAATACAAACAATAATCTTTTACCAATATTTACAATTATAAAAATAAAATTATATACATACAACTATTTACAATGCACATTGGTAAGAATAATCAGGATATAGACTTGAATATATAGATAATACTAATAGTATATCATGTTAACTTGAAATAAAATAAACAATATTAACAAGAAATAAGATTTCTAAAAAGATAATTTTAAAGTCGTTTTATATTAATTCAAAATAGGATAACTAAATAAAGTATATTTCTAATTGTAACGGAAAAATGAATAAAAAGTTATGTGGAAATTTTACGAAATTCTGTAAAATGAGTATGCAACTTCTTTGAATGGGTATGCACAAGATAACAAGTATTGCAATAAAATAAGTACGAAAATGTAATATTATTTACGTTGCCGTTTCACCTATACTTTTTGATCTTCTTCTTCTTCTGTACAGATTCTTCACTCTCTTCAACAAGTTCCTTTTTCTCTTCATTTTCATGAATAGTAGTATCATCATTTTCTAATTCCTCTACTTTTCTTTTTGGACTATTTGTCTTCTTCTTCTTTACAAGTTCCTCACTCCCTTCAACAAGTTCCTTTTTCTCTTCATTTTCATGAATAGTAGTATCCACACTTTCTAATTCCGCTACTTGTCTCTTTGGACTATTTGTCTTCTTCTTCTTCTTCTTTACAGGTTCCTCACTCTCTTCAACAAGTTTCTTTTCCTCTCCATTTTCATGAATAGTATTATCATCATTAATAGTAGTATCACCATTTTCTAATTCCTCTACTTTTCTTTTTGGACTATTTGTCTTCTCCTTTACAGGTTTTTCACTCTCTTCAACAAGTTCCTTTTCCTCTTCATTTTCATGAATAGTAATATCACCATTTTCTAATTCCTCTACTTGTCTTTTTGGACTATTTATCTTCTTGTCCTTTACAGGTTCTTCACTCTCTTCAACAAGTTCCTTTGTCTCTCCATTTTCCTGAATAGTAGTATCGTCATTAATAGAAGTATCACCATTTCCTAATTCCTCTACTTTTCTTTTTAGACTATTTGTCTTCTTCTTCTTTACAAGTTCCTCACTCTCTTCAACAATTTCCTTTGTCTTTCCATTTTCCTGAATAGTAGTATCATCATTAATAGTAGTATCACCATTT
>NW_015149072.1:244777-260559 GCF_001465965.1 Polistes dominula | reverse complement strand
TTTGATGATTTTATTTCTGTCTCAGTTACTACATGTTGAACTTCTTCTAATGCTTCCTGCATCACGTCTATATTTTTCTTAGGTATTTCACCTGTTTCATAGAATTTCAAGCGATCTTCTACTTGCTGACGTAATTTTTCACCAAAGATATTTGTTGGTGTTTCAGTAAAACAATCTATTCTTGATGCGATAGAGCATTTGTTAGCCAAGTATCTCGAAATTCTTCCTTTGTTTTTAGTGCCAGCACGACCAATAAATGTAGAATGGAACAATAATCCATATTTTGGTGTATTACCTCTTGTCTTTAATGCTCTAAATAATGCTTTTTCAGCACCTAATATCTGAACTGTAGATGCAGGATATTTGGCTAGATTGGTTAACGATCCAGCATGTGCTATTAACCTAGCTCCTACTTGATTTCCTATAAGAGTAGCCAGATTTGGTGCAATACCTTCCATTTTAGATTTTAAATATTCAGATAAATTCTTTCTATAATCCGCCAATCCTGTTACACGTTTAGCAAACATCTCAATATTAAGAAGGTCCACAGGATGGATATCCATACCCATACTAGACTTAGAAGCATCTATAATTGCTTGAGCCTTTGCCCTGTCCATAACAATTTGTTCCAATTCATCCAACCTCTCTTCAGTTAATTCACTTCTATTTTTAATTACTTGTGCTACTTTAGCAAACATATAATTTTCAGGAACAATTTTATCTAATTCCGGAAAATGATAACTGTACCATTCACTGAAACAGAGTAAACATATTATAACATAGATTTTTAAACAATATAAAATTTATCATATATTCTATCATACAAAGAATTTAATCTTACCGAATACGCATACTAAATGTATTAATGTCTTTGTCCAATTGATCCAATAAAGCTATACTTTGTATGATCATATTATCTACACGATTGACATTAAATTTTACTTTAGCTCTTGAATAACTATGACCAAGTCCGAGTTGAGCTACTGCAGAACTTTTGGAAGTAAAACCTTTAATTAGATTATGAAAATGGAATCGTATTCCTCGAATGATTTCAGGTATAGCACCTGTGTGATCACATTTTATGCCCAATGCTTCTGTTATACTGGCACCTAATTTTGGATCCGACACACCAAGAATAATTTTATTTTTCTTATCAGATTTGGGCACAATTGAATCTAAAAACAATTGTAAATATTCGGGTACGATGCCTTCAGAGATACTGTTTACATTTTCTAGTGCTGCTAAAGCAGTTTTAAAAGGTAAAAATCCAACAAGTTTCACGACAGATCTAAATCGTGATACATCTGTTACTGATGCTTCAACTTGAGGTAATAACATTCCTACTTCTTCAAATTCTTTTATACTGAACACGGCATAACCTGCAGCATGCTCATATAAAACGTAAGTTTGTGCCTGAAAAAATACACATTTAAGTTAAAAATAATAAATAATGATTTAAATTTTCTTCTTATTATTATTATTATTATTTTATTAGTAATTAACAAAAGGATTGTTTATTTCCTTAAAATTGATTTTAAAAAAATAACCTATATATCACTTAATATATTATATTTTTATATGTAAATTTATATTATTATTATTAGTAAATAAGAATAATTAATTTACCATGTTTTGATTTTTTTAATATTTCATTCACTTTACACAGAAATATTTAATTTACAATTAGCCATTCATTATTCTAATAACTAAACACGTGTACACGCGGCTAATTAACTCGTGGAAATGTTGCTAGCATAAAACATCTTGTAGATGGCAGGTCAATCGCCAGGAAGTTATCTATCGACGTTAATATCGATTGATAATCCTATCGATTGTACGATCGAGTGATCGATTAAAAATTTATTTTGATGTGATTTAAATGTTAACAAGGTGAAACGTTTAATCTTTTGTTTAATGTTTGATACACATATTTTCTGTTTTTGATTGTTTTTTAATTTTCGTGAAATCTATTTTTAATATAACACAGGATTTTTTTCATATGGGAACCCAATTAAACGAATCCTACATTATGACACGTAATAAATTTAAAATTCGTAAGATAATTACTGTCACGGAAAATTTATTTAACGAATCAAAAATAAATCCTGTCAAATCTGATCCGGATGCATCGTTGGAAGTAGGAAAAAACGAGGAATTAAATCTCGGGTAAAGTTTTGTTTTAATATTAAGTTTAAAAAAAATATATCATTTCTTTGTAATTAATTTTCCTAATATGTCATATTAATGTTTTAAAAATATCTTTAATTTTTATAGTGTAAAAAAATATCATTCAACTGTTCTTCGTCGGCGCAGGAAGTTAAGAAAAATCAAGGAATCAAATCTAGGGTAAATTTTTGTTTTTGTTTTAACGTGATATTTACTAAGAATATTATTTTATTCCCTTATAATTAATTTAAAATATGTCCCTCTTAATTATGAAAGTAGTTAAGTAAAAATTAAAAAATATATTAGTTTATCAGTTATTTCAAATCACATTATTTTTAATTAAATAAATTCAATGTAATTTTGCCATAGAGATATTATAAAGTAGGAGAACCATAGGCTCCTATGTAAGTGGAAATGTCTCTGCATAAACTCATCGAAAGGTTAATGTTGTCTCTCTCTAACTCATGCGGTACCGGTGCATGCGCATTAGACTTGTCTGCCACCTCTACTAGCAGATTAATGCGCATGCGCCGCTCAGCGCAAGTTAGAGAGAGACAACATCAACCTCTCATGTACTATCTCTTTTTTTTTCGCCGACAGATTTTATGCTGGCTCGCCTTCTGTATATGAAGTATCTCTATGAATTTTGCACGATATTATCAAAAATGAATCGTTAGATAATATTTGTTATTTCAATATTATATATAATTCATATAGTGTACAAATATAATTCTTTAAATATCGAATGATTTGTCTTCGAATTATAATTGCAACAAATTCTGGAAAATGTAGTTTCGAGAAAAACGCGTTTAATGTTTTGGTTGCTGATTTGATTAGTTATAAATGAAGAAATATTAAATGGCGCTAATTCAAAAACTATTTGTGATATGCACTTGAAATTTGAGTATGTTATTTTTGAAAGTAAAGATTATCGAAATATGCAAAAAAAAACTTCGATTTTTTTTTTAATTTTACACTAGTGGTGCTCCTTAAAAATTAATATTTTAAAAATATCTTTTAAAGATTAATTTGAATTTTTCTAGTGTAAGAAAATGTCAATCCACTGTTGTTCGTCGGCGCAGAAGAGTGGGAAGAACAAAGGAATCAAATCTTTGGTAAATTTTGGATTTAATGTTAATTATACAAATAATATTATATTATTTATTATTAATTAATATCACATATATATATTAAGTTAATGTACTAAAAATATCTTTAATGTTTACAGTGTAAGAAAATGTCATTCTACTGTCGTTGTTCCTCGGCGTAAAATATTGAAAAAAAGTAACAACAATGAGGCATTAAAAATACCAAAAATACCTGCAAAAATTCTTCGAATAATAAATATTTTACGGCACGAAGAATTTTTGGATATGGTTTCACGTTATCTTCAATCATCGATTGTAAAACAATTGAAAAAAATGAAATATTCGGAAACCATATCGCCAATAAATTCTACAATTTCTAAAGCGAATATGTAAGAAAATGTTTTACGAGAAGATAATACACACACACACATATATATATATATTATAACATTTTATACATACATAATAAATACGTGTTAATTTATTCATCGTGTATATTGAAAAAATATAAATCTGTATAACACGTTACTTATTTTCAAAATCTGTCATATCTATCAATAAGCGTAGGCGTAATATATTTTTCAATATATCAAATTAAAATTCTATATATTCGGATTGTTCGAAAAGTAATTTCGTTTTTTTCCCCGACAGAGGATTTAATTGTATTTTTTCGAACGAAACTTCACACTTAAGCTGTATAATCATTATATGTTTTGAGAGCTGATATAACAAGGCTTGTGTGTGAAAAAGTTCAATTAATTCTACGCAGTAGTTTTTGATTGGTGCCCTTTTAAATATGGAGAGCAATAAGAAACATTTTCGTCATATTTGACTTTTTTTTACTATAGAAAAGGTAAAAATGCTGTTCAAGCTAGAAAGAAATTAACCGATGTGTGTTGACAGTACGCCAGTGCCAAAACTGGTTTTGCAAAATTTCGATCCGGCAATTTTGATGTTGAAGATGCACCATGTTCTGGAAGGCCGGTTGAAACTGATAAAGACACGATAAAGGCATTAGTTGATGCAAATTGGCGAATAACAACACGTGAGATCGGTGAGAGGTTAAATTTATCGAATTCAACTGTTTATGACCACTGGAAAGGCCTGGGTTTAACCTCGAAGCTCGATATATGGATTCCCCATGTTCTCACGGAGAGAAATTTGTGTCGTCGCGTTGACGTCTGTGATTAGCTTCTCAAACGTCACGAAAATGATCCATTTTTGAAGCGGATCATTACTGGGGACGAAAAATGGGTTGTATATAACAATGTCAAACGCAAGAGATCATGGAGTAAAAACGATGAATCGGCTCAAAACATTTCGAAAGCCAATATCCATCAAAAAAAGGTGATACTGTCTGTTTGGTGGGATTTTAAAGGAATCGTTTTTTTCGAGCTTTTATCAGGTAACACAATAATTAATTCGGAAGTCTACTGTCATCAGCTGGACAAACTGAATGATGTATGCACTTCAACAAAAAAGGCCAGAATTAATCAACAGAAAAGGTGTAGTGTTCCATCAAGATAATGCGAGACCTCATACAAGTTTGGTCATTCGCCAAAAGCTTTTACAGCTTGAATGGGATACACTGCCACAATCACCATATTCTCCAGATCTGGCACCTTCGAATTATTATTAGTTTCGGTCATTGCAAAATTTTTTGAACGGTAAAACCTTCATTTCAAATGAAGAGGTCAAAAATCACCTGGATCCGTTTTTTTGCCAGCAAAGACCAAAAATTTTATGAGCGTGGAATCATGCTACTACCAGAAAGATGGTAAAAGGTGTTGGACCAGAATGGCCAATATATAATTGAATAAAATATTTATTCATTATACGAAAATTGTCTTTCATTTCCCCCTCCCCAAAAAAAACGAAATTACTTTCCGAACAATCTAATATATATATATATAAATAAATTTTCATATTTTAAATGTTAATTTAAAGTTTACTTTCGTCGTCGTAAATGACAGTAGGATTTGTCGCTGCCCATTTTTCTTTGAACGGTAGTTCTTCTTTTTTTGGTCGATCTTTTAAATTTTGAATTCCAGCGTAATGTTCTTCAATTTCTCTTAACGTTCTACCTTCAGTTTCTGGTAGTATATAATAGAGTATAATTCCACCAATACAATTTATCAAAGCATAAAACAATAACGTCCCCGATAAAGTCATACCAGACTTCATATACAGAAAAGTTTTGTTTGCGATTGACATAAAAATGTATCCCATTGATCCAACTGCACCAGTTGCGCTACTTCGTACCTGTAAAAATTAATGTTAATACAATTAAAGTATACGCATTACAATATCTTAAAAATATAAATATTGTTAGATTCCATTATAAAAATTGTATGATTATCGTAAATTAATCTCAAATGTACAAATAATTTTCCTACTATATTATTTTTCTGACCAGGACAAAAATATATACAGTAAAACCTGTTTTTGTACGCCCCTTTTATATGCGATTCTATTTTTGTACGGATTTGTTATTATGCAGTATATGAATCTCAGCTACGTTGGAATCAGTTTAATGTTTCCTATCAGTGTTTATATACATGTGTGAACAAATCGTGACTACTTAAACTCCTTGACGATAATGGAGCCTTATACAACTACAAATATATTTTTGTCTCTTTAACACGTTGAGTGCCACGTGAATTTCAACAGAAATCTTCGTCAGGCCAAGCGTAGCAAAACGAAATGTTCATCGTCAGGCAACGGTGCTTGACATGGCCTAAATGTGAAGTTCAGTGTCAGCCATTGATGACTGACGTGACACTCAACCTGTTAAATCGTTGATACATTAATTCATGATAATAATAAACTTTAATAACAACGTTATCTAATGTGGTAAATCATGTTGACACATTGATAAAGTTTGACTTAATGATCATTGTACAAACTTAGACCAAGGTCTAACACATGGGCTGAAAAGTCCCGGGCTTAACAAAGAAAACACAGCTTTTTTTCGTTCAAAATTGGCTTCATTCATCAATATAATCTCCATCAAAAGCAACACAATCATTCCAACGCCACTCTAACATTTCAATATCACTTTTGTAGAATGATTTAACTTTTGGCTCAAAATAGGTCTCAGTTTCAGCGATAACCTCTTCATTTGAGCGAAATTTCTCACTAGAGAGTATTTTTTTGAGGTCTACGAACAACCAGTAGTCACTGGGAGCCAAATCTGGAGAAAACGGTGGATGCTGGAGCAATTCGCATTGTTTTGATTGACTTGTGACACGGTGCGTTGTCTTGATGAAACAAAATTTGTTTCTTTGCCATATGCGATCGTTTTTTTTTGCAATTTCGGCCTTCAAACGCTCCAATAACGCTATATAATATTTACTGTTAATGGTATTTCCCTTCTCAAGATAATAGATGAATAAAAATACCACGCACATCCCAAAATACCAAGACCATAACCTTTCCAGTTGATTATTGTGCTTTCGGGCACTTTGGACGAGGTTTACCAGTTGCTGTCCACTCAGATGACGATCGTTTTGATTCCAGAGTGAAATGATGAATCCATGTTTCATCCATTGTCACATATCGACGCAAAAATTCCGATTTGTTACGTTTAAACATGGCCAAACATTGCTCAGAATCATCAACACGTTGTTGTTTTTGGTCAACAGTGAGCAAACGTGGCATCCACTTTGAACAGAGCTTTCTCATGGACAAATGCTCATGCAATATAAAGCCAACACGTTCTTTTGATATCTTTACGATGTCAACTAACTCACACCAACTTCATTTTCTGATCATTTAAAATGATTTTGTGGATTTTTTTGATGTTTTCTGGTGTTACTGCCTTTTTTGGACGTCCACTGCGTTTTGCATCATCGGTGTCTCTACGACCACGTTTGAAGTCAACAAACCAACGTTTTATTGTTGTTTCTGATGGAACGGAGTCCCCATAACACTTGAACGGTATTTTTTCCCATCAAGAAGCAGTGTAAAATTAAAACACGAAATTGTTTTTGATCCATTGTTTTGAAAATAACAAAAGTAGCATCACTCTAAGCACAATAACTCACAAACGAATGAATAGAATGTCATGAAATTTTAACAGCTGTATTTTGAAGGTTAGTACTAACTGAAAATAAGGTGAATGCAATAAAACTAGCACCTACTATGTGTGAGGCCCAGGACTTTCCAGCCCATGTGTTATATGATTCCAGTTATTTCTATATCTTTCAAAATATTTGATATTATAACATGTTTATTTTTATAAATATCATAATATTTTATCTGTCCCAAGTTTCAGATAAAGGGACAGAACCCTCGTTCGAGGGTGAGGCTAGCAACCTACCCTCAGTAAACAAAACATGCTTCCAAAATTAACAAAATAGTCTTTTTTAGGCTGTTTAGTTAGAGATAAAAGGACAAGAAGAGATAATATTTTATCCTATAAAAACAAAAGGATAAAAAGATTAAAATGTACCAACCTTAACAGGAAATACTTCACCAGCTAGAATCCAAGGTAATAACCTGATACCAGTATGTGAAAGAAATGCAGCACCTATTATCAAAGTCATTGGTATCCAAGAATAATGTTCAACAAAGATTATCTTATTATCATTTAGGTATCCATAGATAGCAGCAAGAAGCAAACATAATCCTATTCCAATTAATGAGAAGAAAGTTAAAAGACGTTTGCCAGTAAAATGAATCGTTGATACACAGATCACAGTGCCAATTAATTCAGCAATCCCAAGAAATACAGCAGCTGTATATTTGTCAATAGGTGCACTCATTTCTTCAAAAATGACAACGGCAAATGTCTGAAGAATCGAAGTACCACCAAATGCACCAATGAAAAAAGCTATTGTTACCAATATGAAAGGTACATAGCATGTTCTTTTTTTGTAATATTTCCAAAATTGTTCTTTTTCTTCTGAAGTTGCATCAACAGGTTTCCTGACAATGTCATTGAACTCTGTTTTCACGTGGATTGGATTGACCCATCCTCGGAGCCAGCACAACGCACTTTCAGCTTCTTCGGTACGACCCTTTGCTAAATTCATTCATTTGATTTACAAAATATTGAATTAATTTTGATCTTATCTTTTGTTTAGATTAAATAACAAGATTTATTATTGTTACCGGCTAGCCAATGAGGACTTTCAGGAACACAGAAAAGTGCGGTGAAACATATGAGTGGATAAGCCAAGTTGACCATTGCTACAGTTCTCCAATTGGCTAAACTACCACCAAGCATTTGTGAGAAAACTCCTAAAATGACTGACATGCTCGATGTAGCTGATAACATTCCTCGTAGACGTGGCTGAGTGACTTCAGCAACGTATGTCATTACTGGGGCTTCAATTAATCCACCAGTGAGTCCTGTTAATGCTAAAGCTATGAATAGCATTGTGGTATTGTAAGAATAATGAAAGATTAACCAGGCCATTATGAATGGAATGTTTGCGAGCATCATCGTACGTTTTCTACCAAAATATTGGGATATTGGACCACTTACAAAACAACCCAATGGCACCAGAAATAAATTCAGACTACCTGTAATTAAAAGGACATTAGAAAAAATGGAAAATATTCATCATGAATTTAATTAACATTAAAAATGACAAAATACAATAATAATGTTGTATGTAAAATAAACTTACTGATCCATGTAATTTCTTCAATGGTCGTTGGAATGTCCGAATTTTTGCTTTGTAATTCTGGTATCAAAATTGTAGAAAAACCCAATGTAGAACCAAACGTGATCAAAACCAAATTTTTGGCACCGACAGCACAACATTGCGGTAATGCCTCACGATATTTTGAAATTGCCGCTGTATTAGCTGTATTATCATGATTGTTTGATTCTATCTGCTTCATTTTTTCGCCATTGCTGTAAATTCGTTCAAAATGATATCACGTGAAATTGATGTAATTACAAGAAATACAATTATTACGTGAATAATTACGTACATTGTTTGATAAACTATGAAATATTAGAATGTTTGAAAGTAAGCAATTTTCTCTTTAACTGTATATATATATATGTATAATCGTTTACTGTTAAATAAATGACAGTTATCATCGGTCATCACACTTATAATACAACCAATTCAACTTACTTCTACTGATACTTATAAAAAGAACAACAGCAATGAAATAAATATCCTTTCAAAATCTTACTATTTTTTTTTAATGATCATCTTTGCTATTGTTTGCATGTAAAAATAAAAAAAGAAACGAAAACAAACAAAAATGTATCAAGGAAAGAAAATACACGTAGTAGTAGATCTAAATTGACGTTCTTGAAAATAAGAAAATCATGATCGGCACCTGTTTGAGTTAGCTTTGAAAGTATTACACCACACGTTTGATTGTGTAAAATGTTCAAACAGTATTAGTGTTCATTCGGATTATATAAACGTGACAGAGAGAGACAGAGAGAGAAGATACACGTGTGTAAAACCTTTCACATTAAACTATGTCAATGACGAATTGAGACAGAAATGTATTTACATTTTATACTAAAGGAAAATAAAATAAAAATGTTACGAGTTAGGATAAATGAAACGATAGAAAAATTTCAATTCTTCTTTTTTGTTTGTTTGTTTGTTAAATAAATTGTTTCGTTGGATACAATTGGTCCAGGTCATTAAACTTTTTCAATTGAATCCATTTCATCTAGTGGTCCACTCTTTAAACATGGGTGGAGTTCATTTACGTAATATGTCGTTACCGTTATAAAAAAAACAAAAATAAAATAAAAATGTTTGATCACAGAAAATAGGAGATAATACAATTTAACAATGATATTTGATTGCAAAATATATTTTTTTTTGAAAATAAACATTGTTTAAATAACGAGAATTTTATGATCATTGCGCGGCAATTTTTGTTTTTGTTTTTTTCTGAGAAAGAAAAATGCGAATTTTGTATTTTTTTTTCTTTTTTTTTTTTTATTTGAAAATAATTAAATTTTCTTTTTACATTAGTGCTTTTAAATACAGTGATAATAAATGACGATGTTGTTAAAAAAAAAAAAAAAGAACAAGCAACTCATCGATATTTGTTCTCACCAATTTTCTTTAATTATCGTATTGGTTAATATTCTTATTCTTTCCTTCTTTTTTTTTTTTTTTTTATTCTTGTGGGTAATCCCAGTAAGGAAAGAAAGAAGCAACATTGTAAATATAATAATCAATATTTAATTGAATAATTCGTATAAAAAATTGATCAATTGTATGATTGATTGGATTCATTCACAATAAATCGATTAATCATTAGTAATAAATGAAAATTGATTAATTAATTAAATAAGGAAACAATCAAAAAGAAAAACAATTCATTCATTGAAATAATTGTTGTCATTTAAATTATTCATTTAAATTGATATTATTTCTCATATGTATGTATAATAAATATTTTTTTTTTTGCAAATAATATTTTTACGAAATCGTATTTATAATTTATTAACATGAAATTGAATAATAATAGACGATAACGGTTATAATTAAATTTCTAACCTGTTAACCGGGGAATTCCTTTTTTAATTACGCAACTTTTTTTTTATTATTAACTTAAATTATTTATTTTTTTATTAATATTTATTATTTTCTATTATTTTATTTTCTATTTTATTATATTATATATTATATATTTTTTAATTATTAGGTAATTATGTTTAAACATAAAATTCATTTGATTTTTCGAAAGTTTTCTGATTTCCGATGATCTGTAATAAATTTCATTGAATATTTGTATTTTAAATTGTGTCGCGGTTTTATTTGAATTGAGATAAAGATTATCATTTCAAAATATTAAATATTTAAAGACATATTTTATATTAAATAATCGATTTTTTTACTTTAAGTGACAATTTACAAATTTTAAGTATTTTTATTTTTTTTTATAATTGTCAAATTCATGACGTTCAATTTATTATCTTCAGTATTGGGATCTATAGCACTTGAATACGCTATCTGGTGGCTAAATTCAAAATTAGATTAGATAGGTCGAATTGCTACGCCACGCCCCTGCCAGAAATCCCAATAATAGCTAGCGGATAGTATAATAATTATTAATACAATCATAATCAAAAAATATGTTATTATTTGTCCAATTTTTTGTAGGAAATTAACTGTTCTATAAAAATGGTGTCTTATGTTTTGGCGATTAAATTAACCGTTCAAAAGATATTCATCATTGAAGCGTTCAAAAGACATTCATCTTGACAGTATGTCTGATTTTTATTGTCACTATGATTGTTATACTGACATTTATTATTATTTTTTAAAACTGAATCAAATCTATTATTTACAAAGAAAATACATTCACATTGTGCTCGATTACTTGGTCGAGTTTTAATAATTAAATAATAATTGTTTATTGTGTATTTATTTTGTATTACCACATGACTACTATGACATTTTAAATATTAAATAGACCAGAAAGTAATGTAGCTTTCTAACCTTAAATTGAAACGAATTAATTTCTAACAAATTTATATTTTTAATCAATAACATAATTAACCTCATTATCAACAACCTTTCTTTATCTAGTATGCAAATTTTTAATATCAATTTGATTAAAAATCAATCGATTTTTGATCAAAAATATACACAATTTGACATTTGTTGAAACGACATTACTTTCTGGTCCACCTAATATATAGATATATATAGTTTATTTCTATTTTGTACTAATATATATATTGTTTTTTTTTTGGTTTAGAAAAACTAATGGTTTTGCTGAGAGATGGTAGAACATTAATTGGATACCTAAGAAGTGTTGATCAATTTGCTAACATAGTACTTCATCAAACCATTGAAAGAATTCACGTTGGTAAAGAATATGGTGATATTCCAAGAGACATATTTATTGTCAGAGGAGAGAACGTCGTACTATTAGGAGAAATAGTAAGTGTGATTATTAGGGTGGATCAAAAAAATCAATTCAGAGACAGAAATCAGTACACATGAAAGTTTGATGATGAATATCTTTTGAACGCTTAATTTAATCGCCAAAACATAAGACACCATTTTTATAGAGCAGTTAATTTCCTACCAAAAATTTATATTGCGCATTTTATAATAGTCATTTATTGTCGAGTTATAAAATTTATCAACAAAAAATGAAATTTGTCTGAAAATAATCAAACTTAAATCTTCAATATCATTCAAATGGTGAGGTTTATGGAAAAAATATAAGATACCTTTTTTGTAGAGCATTAAATTTCCTACAAAATTCGTCTAGAACATTTTTCTCTACAATCAATAAATAATGAGGTATGAATTTTATTCTATTGGACTGAGAAAAAAAGTGAAAAACTGCGATGCGGAGGATCTTCCTATTAAAATGAAGAGCTCATATTTGGTGAGAATTTTTTTTAAGGTGTCTACCAACCCATTTTTCTCCGTGGCACTTGTAAAACAAAAAATAAATAATTCGATTTTTTTTCACCCATCCTAATGTGCATACTTTACAAACGCAATTTGATACTATTGTTATATTTTATGTCAACTCACCAATACTGTATTTTTGTATTATCTTCATTTTTTTTTTTGGTTAATACAAAATTATAATAAATGTTTAATTATTATTATATTTAAAATTAATAATTTGACTTTTATAAACAAAATGAAACAATATTATATTTCAAAGAGTAAAACAAATGAAACATTTAAATCGATTTAAATGAATCCAATGTATTTATAAAATCAAATGTAAATTGAATGTAAATGAAATGTAAATGAAATGTTGACTAGACAACATTTAGAAAAAAAAAAAAAAAGAAGAATATTTATACAATACGTCAAGGTTTTTCTTACTGCATTGCTGCTGATATCGTTATGGTCAGTAACCTGACCCTGAATAAGTATTTAATTACACTTCCTCGTTTATATTTACGTGTTTTATTATATATTTATTCAATTTTGTACATTTTGTGATACTCTTTCAAAAAAAAAAAAAAAAAAAAAGAAGAAAAATAAAAGACAAAAGAAAAACGTAAGAAAAAAATATGAATCATACGAAATAGATTTTATTTGTATGCATTACTAAAAAAAAAAGTTTTCATTGATTTTTATAATTAATAATTTGAAAATTGATATTTTGTAATTAATATTTATTATATTACGTTTATAATTAATATTTTATGATATTTATTATTAATAATAAATATAGATTTATAAATTAATATTTGTTACATTATGTTTATTACTTATTATGTTACATTATTATTTTATTATATTTATTAATATTAATAAATGTTAATTTATTAATTAATATTTGTTATAGTATGTTTATAATTATTATTTTGTTGTTTTTATTATTATTATTAATATTTATTAATTAATATTTGTTACATTATGTTTACATTTATAATTTTTATTTTATTATATTTATTACTATTTTAATAAAATATCAGTTTATTAATTAATATTTGTTATATTATGTTTATAATTAATATTTGTCATATTATATTTATAATTGTTATTTTATTATATATTTATTATTATAAATATTAATTAATTAGGTTATATTTGTGTTATATTATATTTATATAATTTTAATATTTTATATTATATTTATTATTATTAATATTTATTAATTAATATTTTAGTATAATAAATTAATATAGCTAATCTTTTATTATATTTATTATTATTATTATAAATATTTAGTATATAATATTTATTATATTACATTTATGATCATTAATAAATATTAATTTATTAGGTTTAATTTGTGTTAGATTATATTTATAATTTTAATATTTTATATTATATTTATTATCATTAATATTTATTATATATAATCAATATTTATTAATATTATAATTATAAGTATTATTCTATAATATTTATTAAAAAAGAAAAAAGTATTAACATTTAATAATTTATATTTATTATATTATATTTATAACTATAATAATATTTTATTTTATTTAGTATGATTAATCAATATTGTAATTTATTATATTAATATTTGTTATATTATATTTATTACTAATATTTATTAATTAATATTTATAATCTATCCTATTTATTATTAATATTACATTATATTTGTAATTTTTTAATATGTTATTATATTTATCATTATTAATATTCATTAATATAATATTTGTTATATTATAGTTAACATTTTAATATTATATTATATTTATTAATTAATATTTATTTTATTATAGTTACAATTTTAATATTTTATTATATTTATTATTATTAATATTTATTATATTATATTTTATTTATATATTAGAATTTCAATTTTATCTTCACAATACATATATATATATATATATATATATATAGATATTTATATAATAATAATAATCTTATCTTAATATTTTTCATTCATTTTTTTTTTGTCTATAACAATAAGTCTTCCTATAATAAAAAGCTTATAAGAAGAATTACAACAAATGATAAATGAACAGTTGTTACTCATATTTGTAATTAATTACATTTCGATTGTTCCAATTGAAAAATCAAACTAATGCGTTTATACAGCAGACATTTATTAATAAATCTCATTTATCGTTCTGTTAAATAAACAGTTGTTTGTACGTTTGTTGCGACAAGGAAATGAAATATTTGTAAAGCAATAAAACAGACCTTTAGATCAAATGAAAAAAAAAAAAAAAAACAAAAAAAAAAATAAGGTCAAAATAAAATGAATGAAATATAATACGTCGTAGAAAAGTGACGAAAATTGTATATAAAGAAATCTTTCAATTGGATATAAAATGCGCAGATTTTTTTTAGATAAAATGTGATTCATATAAATTTTATTACTTTCGACACATTAGACACTTTCAAAAAGTGTCATTATATCTAATTAACATTTTTTTACTTTTATCAAACTTTATCAGTAAACATTAATCTATGTTAATGTGAACTAACAATAACTTTAATCCAATCGTAATTAAAAATGATAAAAATGTTTTACGACTTAAGGACTACTTACTTAAATACTCAAAAGCTGATTATTGAATTATTATTATTAAAAGTTATCTTAACACGTTCGTCGTCATGTCACCGTATAGAGGAGACAGGCATGCTTCCTCGTGGGCCCCGTCACCGTATACGGTGACGCTCTTTTTGTCAAAGTTATAGGATTTTTAACACGTTCGTCGCCATGTTACCGTATAGAGGAGATGGGTATGCTTCCCCGTGGGCCCCGTCACCGTATACGGTGACGCTCTTCTTGTTGAAGTTATAGGATTTTTAGTTGGATTTTTAACACGTTCGTCGCCATGTCACTGCATAGAAGAGACGGGTATGCTTTCCCATAGGCTCCGTCACCGTATACGGTGACGCTATTTTTGTCAAAGTTATAGGATTTTTAACACGTTCGTCGCCATGTTACCGTATAGAGCAGACGGGTATGCTTTCCCATAGGCCCCGTCACCGTATACGGTGACGCTTAACTTGTCGAAGTTATAGGATTTTTAATTGGATTTTTAACACGTTCGTCGCCATGTCACCGCATAGAGGAGACGGGTATGCTTTCCCATAGGCTCCGTCACTGTATACGGTGACGCTCTTCTTG
>NW_015149072.1:197244-231743 GCF_001465965.1 Polistes dominula | reverse complement strand
ATATTATATATATATTATACAGTATGTTAATATAGTTATATATATATATATATATATATATATATATATATATAAAACATATATAATAATATATATTATATACATTATACAGTATGTTAATATAGTTATATATATATTTACTGTATATATGTACTGTATAACTATATTAACTTATATAACTATATTACAATATAGTTATATAATAACTATATAACTATATTAACTTATACTGTAATACCTATATTAACATACTGTATAATATAGTTATAGAATGAACATACTATATATGTAAATAGTACTGTTACTGTCAGACTCGTAGTACTTTATTCAAAAAAAAAAAAAAAAGATAAAATAAAATAAAATAAATGGAAGAATATCAGAAGTAGTTTTATTATCCGAAAGAAAATTCCGTGGAAATTTCCAAAAATCATTAACGTTAATCTTTTAATAATAAATTATTGTTATATATCGTAAAATATTTCAAATAAAAATATTGTATAAATATAAGAACAATGTGATATCGAAAGATGATGTAAGATTTGAAAAAATAAAATTATAAATGATAAAACCTTAGCTTAATCGAAAGTTTTTATAATAACACGTCGAATATAAAAATCATTATATCCCTGTAATAATAATCATTGTAAACTTACACGGAACTTTATACTCGATTATCTTATAATATTTATAATCGAAAATAAAAACGTAAAATAAAGCTATTTACATGTGCATACAGAACAAATTTAATCTAATTTATCAGAGACCAATGGAAATCTGACGATTCTTAATTGTCGACCAAAATCACATACGACACTATCCTTCAAAGTTATCATTTGTTTAACAAACATACAACTTTCCTTATGACCCAATCTTACTTCACGAATTGGTTCGCCAGTTCTCACATCCCATACTACTAATGATCCCTAAAATATTTATTATCAAACCATGTATTATTATTATTATTATTATTATTATTATTATTATATATACATATATAGATGTTATTACAATAAAAACTTCATTTGTTACAAACCTGGCTACTGGCGATGAGTAAATGATGCGTTAACATAACTATTTGTAAGCTATAAGCTGCTTTGTGTGCAGGAAGAGCATGTAATAAATGACCTTGAAACCGTTCCCAAACACATAACTTTTCATCGGTTCCAATACTTATTACATACGATACTGAACATGTAATAGCTGCAACAGCACCATCGTGTGCTTGTATACTATACATACAAGTTCCTGAAAAATAATATTTTATTGATCATTTCTTAACTGGTGTTAACCTGCTTCAAGTTTGTTTAAAGGAAACTAGGGGTACAGTGAAAATAAAGAATCAATTAATAATAATAATAATTGATACTTTCTTGCTACTTATACTATTCTATGATATTATACAACTTACCTGTTAAAAGATCCCAGACACATAGTAAACCATCTTGAGATCCACTAGCACATGTCATGGGACTAATTCTGTCTACAAATAGACAAGATATTGGACCACAATGCCCATGAAGAGTATACAATGGTAATTGGTCTTCTAACCTGAAGAAAAGATATAATATAAAAATATTCAAAATACATTATACATAAATATACTGTATTAAACATACCTGTATACTTTCAGAGTGTGATCTTGACTACCTGTTAAGACACGACCTCCTTCACAATCTAAAACTGTTATAGCTTGTTGATGTGCTCTATGTGAACCTATTTTTACACAACGAATGATATTATTGATATCCATAGGTGATCCAGCGCTACCAGTACGAACATGTGCTGTAATATATTAATTAATAAGTAAAAAAAACAAATTGCATGTAATAAATAATTACTTGTTTTATACATACTTCTTCTGTAAGATGTAAATCCCCAATCAATTTGTTGTCCTTCGCTATAACTTTCAAGTTGTAAGAAATCTATGGAACCATTTAACTTAGCGGCAACTACTCTGCTACCAATAAGTTTAATCGCAGAAATTCCAACGCCAGATTCATCATCAAACAAACACTACAATGGTATTCAAAATTATGATAATTATATATACAGTGTGTATATAAAAATGTATCATTTTGATAACTTACTTTAAATCTTCCAGTTGTACCTTCCCAAAATTCTAAACTACCATTAGAGCATCCTACGACAATTAAATTTTCTTGATAATCCATGCACCAAATTGGTGAAATACCTTGTGATATTTGCAATGGTTTTTCTGCGTTTAACAGAATAGCACCAGTTACCGAAGTATTTGATTTTCTACATGCACTTAATTCATCCTGATTTTCAGATGTTTGCATTTCTTCTATGGTTCTATTATGTTCAACTAAAAGATTTTTATATTTATCACCAAAATCATAACCTTGATCATAATTCATTTGTACAAAGGATTGTTTCATAGAAGAAAATTTAGTATTAATTGTATGTTTTAAATCAGGTAAATTATAAGCATTATCAAAATTTCTACGCAAACATTTATGTTTTTCAGTATTTAATTCATTTATTTGATAATCATTATCCAAATTATTGCCCATTGAATGTCTTTTGTTAATATTTCCATAATTTCCTCGTTGATTATAGCAAGGCCCTGGTGATGATTGTCTATGATACATTGATGGTTGTGGTGCTGAGTATAAATGTGAATTGTTATTATCTATCTCACCCCTGGATGGTGGTGAACCACTTCCATAATCAGACATAAGTTCTTCCGTATCTTGTGTTCCTTGATTTGTATTTTTTTGAGATGTACCAAAGAATTGCATTCTGTCAATATGAGCAATCTGATCACCAGAAATAGAATCCCATACTCTTATATGTCCAGCTAAACAAGTGCTTGCAATGGTATTGCCATCTGTAGCAATACATTCGACTTCTTGCGTATGACCTTCTAGAACTAAGGGCACTGCTTCTAAAACTAGTTGGGTAACTGAGTCATGTGTTTTCTCTTGTTGATGCCAACTAGCTCTCCATTCAGCATAATTTCTCGAGCAAATACAACGATATAAAACTACCATTGTATAAGCAACAACGATAACACTTATTAAACAAAGCAATGCTGTTAAAAATATTTCCATAGGACTCGATGGTACAAAAGGTGCATCTGTATTAAATCCACGTCCCTCAGATCTGGTTGGTATTTCCATATCTGGAAAATAATTGATATATTTTACTGGTAAGAACATTATGGAGTTCAATTTTCTAGACTGTATATTTCTATGTGATGTGTTGTACACACTTAAGTATCGACTAATCAAATGATAATATTCTGATATGCAATAAATGAAAAAATATCAAATAACGTCATACTGAACTAAAAATATTTGTGATATCGGATTGTCAAACGTCAATAAAATTTATTCAAAAATTACATCCTTGTATATACATATATATTATTTACTTTCAAATTATAAAACAAATGATTCATCTCTCTTGAATATTATCATTCAAGAAGGAAGTCAGTTAACAAACCTGAAAAATCCAAGGGGTCAAGAGCAGCTGTAGCAAAACTTTGCCATTGAAACTGTTGTACATCATTTGGATTACTGATTTGTCTAACCAATTGTGGACTAACTGCATGAGATAATTTAATTGTTGGTAGTATTGTTATTTGTTTACCAGATATAGACATATTATACATTGAAATAATTGAAGACCAATGATAAAGGGATAAACGATTCCAAGGTGGAAAATCTACGGATCTCAATTTGTTCAACTCATCTGTTACGTTATTAATCAGGTCATTCTAAAATAATACAAACTTTCAATAAAAACCTGTACATATGTAACATATAAAACATGATTTTAAAATAATGTTGAAACACTTACATTATCATTTATATGGTCTGGAGTAACAGTAGTATGTAATGTATGTATAGGTTTTATTTTATTTAGTCCAATATAATTATTTAACGTTTGTGGTCTATCTATAGTGTACCCATCAAGATCTGTTTCTGTTTTTAATGTATCACTCAAGTGAATAACATGTTCAATTATTCCAGAGTTATATATAATCATACTGATCCAAACTACCATCCATACCATAAATGCACGTTGAAATATACGTGTACGTGCCCAAAAATGAACCACTCGTAATCGTTTTGGTAGTTTTGTTAATGTATAAGTATTCTGTGTATTCGGAGCTATAACATTGGTTGGTCCATTGGTCAAACCATTCAATCTTGGATGAGATTTCGAACGAAATATATTAGGCTTTCTATTTGTCATCATAGTTGTTGTAAACTGTTGTTTTCGTGATGTTGGAATGTGTGGTAAATGAAATTTCGAACTTTCTCCAGAAAGTTCAGTACGTCTGGTATCAATTGCAAGAATTGTTGAGAAAAATACCATTTGAAGAAAGAAATCGCTTAATAATCCAACAATAGCAAAAATACAGAATTCTTGAATGGCAGGTACAAATGTAAACAATCCAATAGTTAATATAGTAACTTCTGTAAGTAAATTTTTAGTGATTGACCATCCTTCTTTAGACAAACCTTGAGCAACTCGAATTTTTACATCCAAATGGGCTGGAGTACTCACTACACTTTTTGTTAACACTAAGACATTTTCTAAACCAACGATTATCACCAAATATGGGAACACTTCCTTTCCACTTAAACTCAATGTTAAACCAAAAAAGAAGCACACACCGACGGTCATAGAAAGTGATGCTATCACTGTAAAACACGCACTAAATGCCATACCAATTTTAGATTTAATTAATTCTATTTTACGCACAGAAAAATATATGTAAAAGAACAATACTAAAAATGTCATCATTAAAGGAAAAAAATCACTATAGTTAAATTCTCCAGGATAAAAAATATGTAGTGCATCATCTGTCATGATATCTGTAATATTATCTTCAGATTGATGAAGACTATAGTAACTTTTTAATCGACGATTTAATCCTTTTATAAATCTAAAAACAAATATATCATGTTAGAAAGTTATTTTAATAGCTTTTTTTTTTTTATTATATTGAAATAATATTGTGTTTGATGTACTTACTCAATATCATATTCCTTTAAATAAATGGTTACCGAATATTGTAAGATTCTTTGTCTTACACGTACAGGATATCGTTTAATTCCAGTTTCCTTTAGATTCATACCAAACATTACTTCCGCTAAACTAATTTTACCTTTTTGTAAATTCTACAAACAAACAAAATTATAATAATTATATTAATTAACACTAGATATACCAGCAGACGACCAATTGACTCATTTTGACTAGTTAGGTCATTTCAATTCAAAATTTCTACTACATGTAACATTTGATTTTTGTAAATAATTTGTAAAATGTCTATAAATTGATTTATCTATTAAAATTATTATTGTTAAATATTTTTGATTAATTTTTAAGAGTAAATAAAGACTTGAAGCCTCGAAAAGCAATTCTTTTTTTCACACTAGTCATTTTGACTAGTGTGGTAGAAATAGTTATATTGAAAATGGTGGTATATCTAGTGTTAAGATAAATGAACAATTTTGAATTACTGATCATACCTGATATGAAAATATTGTTCCAATGAGATTAGTATCTTGTGAAAATAATTCAATACTTTGTTGCCATAAATTTGCTGGAGATAATACTAAACAATTATATTCTGGTAAAATTTCTGGTTTCTTTCCATTTCTCTTTTTAGCAGCTTCTATATGTAAACAAACTTGACCAAGTGTTTTTAACCTGCAAATATAATTGTAATAATAATAATAAGAAGAAGATCATTCACAGAATACTTTATTCAAATGAATACATGAAAAACTTACGTTTCTGGATGTTGATAATTTTGTATTATTTCCAAGAGATTAAATATTTCATACAAAGGTCCCCTAAAAGCGTCCATTAATGACAAATCTTCTGCCCATGGAACCACTCCAATTCTTAAAACAACTTGCTGAACATATAAAGCTGACTTTTCTGTAGCATTTGTAGATTCAATTGTACGATTAAGTATCATTCTTGGTGTATTTCCTGGCATTGGTAAGTTTACCAATGGATAACTGCAAAATTGAAAACAAATGTGATATTATTAATTAACATATTTAATACTATTATGAAAGAAAAGTAAAATGTACAATAAAACAATAAAACAATAAAATATATGACATACCAAAAAAGCAATATAATTGATATTGCCAAAGAGATAACCGGTATGGGATGTGAAGAACAGAATAGGCCATGGGCATAATACAGCCCTGCCACTCTATCTGGCAAATTACGGGACATTTCACCTCAAGTCTGTCCCATCAACATTTTTTTCTCCTATACTAAAGTATCGATCGTTTATAACCTGTTAACAAAATGAAATAACAATTAATAAATAAATAAAGTATATCGTGTAAGAGTGTACCTCTCAATCAAAATTACTTATGGAAATAGCAGTATAGTCAGATATCTGTAAGAGAAGCATCATTGCTAGAATGACATCTAACGACCGAAAAAAAGGGGGGGGACAAAAAAATTGAATAAAAAAAAAAAAAGAAAAACAAAAAAAACATCCAAGAGAAAAGGAATTAGAATAACAAGTGTACCACGTGTTTTTCTTCGGCTATCAATGACATTACGCAATTGAAATATCCTCGAAAGCTTATTTTTGGTACGACTGATGATTCAACGCGCATATTATATATTACTTTTTCAAATTTGCGTATATCTTCTTTTTCAATTGCCCCGTTCTTCGGACTTTAAGCGACCATAGCACCGCAAATGATGCAACACGCAAAAGATAGAGGGAAGTAGAAAGAGAGAGAGAGAGATAGAGGTTAGATCAAACGGAGTAAGAGAGAAAGATGCCAAATGAGTGACTAGTAACAAGTGAAATATATCGATACCATCCATAAGACTCACTACACATGCGTACGCCTTATTGCTATCTTTTTTCTTTTAATTTTTTTATTATTTTTTTTTTGCTATTCTATTCCTTGCTCACTCACTCCCCTTCAAATTTCTCACTACTTCTCACTCACACTATTTTTCTGTACAATTTGAGATATATATATATATATATTAAATAATAATATGCGAACATAACCTTTACTTTAATTGATGTCATTCGAAAGATTCACGAAATATCGGTCCTCGTTGTTTGTTCTCTTCCTAACCCCCTTTTACACACACTCGATGAATCACTTTGATATTTCAACGTATATTATTTCAAATTAATGTCTCTTCGATGATTTGAGGATATTACGTATGAAATTGTTGTTGTTTTTATATTTTTCCCTCTTCTTTTGTTTTTTTTTCTTTCTTTCTTCTATCGCGCGATAAAAAGTACAGAGAGAAAGAGAAAAAAAATAAGATTGATTTTTGAGGTTATGTAGTTGATTCCGCGTACACGTTTAGAATACGTGAGTCTTTTGGTTATGAACACACGTTAGTAACAACGACGACGACGACGACGACGACAATCGTTGGTGGTTTCGATCGATCTTGAAGAATGAAAGTCGCGCATACGCAAATCGATCTATCTATCTAATTTACGCACGTGTTTACAATTTTCACGTCATCCTTGTTTTCTTCGTTTCTTGTCATCAAATTATATCTCACTTTTGATTCTTATTATTTTACGCGTGCGCCGTCTCGTAATTATAACATACGGAGTTATATTATCTTTTTTTTACAAATAAATTTTGCTACTGTTGTTGCTAATGCTATTGCTGTTACAGTTGTGTGTTGTTTACTTGAATATAAAACGATCAAAAGTTATGTATTTTGTTAAACTTTTAAACGATCTTTATAACACGACGACAAGAATGGTGTACGAAACTAAGGTATAAAATTGTTCGAGTGCACTGCCCGATTGAATTTAATCCGCTTGACACGGCGCAAAAAGAAAGAAAGAGAGAGAGAGAGAGAGAGTAACGTAGTAGATTAATTTATTTTTAAACGTCTAGGACGAGCCTCCGTTTAAATAGCCAATCACAAGTGACCGGTGCCAGCTACATTACCCCTTCCACAATGTTACCGCTATTCTTCCCTCGTGTCTTTACACGTGGTGAAAATAGATGAAAATAAATATTATGTCATGTGATCTTGTTACAAAATACAATTTCTTTTCTTTTTTTGTTTTTTTTTTTTTTTTTCAACAAAAGTATACAAATTTTTTACAATCATTGAGATTTGTAACAGGATCCATCACGTGATGCACGATCCTTTTTTTGTTTTTTAAATGATATTTATTTTTTAGATAAAAAAAAATTCTCATAATATAAGAATAAGGTTAACTCCCTCCCCTCCAGGGGGGGACCATCATTATTTTTCGTGACCACCATCTCACTACTAATCGTACATACAATACCATCATGACAAATAATACCATGGGTGTATGTGTGTGTAGAATTTCTCTTTCGTTGTCATCCCCCTCCTCTTTTCTACATTCATCATATACTAAATTAGTAGCAAGGGTGACAAAAGTCACTATGTGACCATCCCCCACTTTAGCGACCACCTATCCATACGTCATCATGACGTCACATCCTATTACAGGAAAATTATTTGTAATAAAATTAATTTTTATATTTTTTCGCTAGACCGGCTAGACTTGGATCCTACGATAACCAACCACCACTGTTGTTAAGCCGGTGATTCTAACATTGAGTCATCGTCCATTTTATTTACGGTGAAAATTCAAAAATCTTTTTTTTTGTTTTAAACATGTTGAGCGAGCGCCACGCAAATTCTTACGGAAATCTTCGTGAGGCCACGCACGAGGTCGTATACGTAAACGAAACAGTTGATCGTCAGGCATGTGTGCCTGACACGGCCTGTACGGGAGTTGATCGTCAGGCACGGACGCCTGACAACGGCCTGGAACCGAAGTTCAGTGTCAGTCACTTATGACTGACGTGTCACTCTCAACATGTTAAAATGTATAATAAAGCCTTTATATATAAAATTAATTAAAATAAAAATAATTTTGCACCCGGTTGGATTCGATCCGACGATCTACTAAAAAAGTCCTCAAAGTGGAAGGCGAGCACTTAGTCCACTAAGCTATTACAGGTTTAACTTTGAATGCGATTTTGAATGTATTTATATTGGCACAAGAACTTACATTATATTTTACAGAACTATAAAATCTGATCAATTGAATAATAAAGTTATCAATTCAATTGATATTGGCTTTTTCGTAGATAATTATATTGCTGACATCTTTGGTGTAATTCGATTCAGCCGATCTGTAAAGTCTCAAGCAAGTTCTCAAGCATCGTTTTTCAAAAACTTCAAATTTTTCCATTATACTAGCTCAAATGTTATACCATATCTCGCAACCATAAGTTAAAATAGGCTTTATGAGGCTTAGATAACAGATAATTTTCGCTTTAGCTGATAACGCTAGTGAATGAAAAAGTCTCGCACATAAAACATACGCGATTTTAGCTTTTTAAAGTTGCAATAGAGGGTGAACATTCTAGTAAGAATCTCTCGTCTATATAATAACTCTAGATATTTGATAGCTTTTTTATATGGGATCTTTTTGCTTGCAGATGGGTCAAAATTTATGTAAAATGATTTAATAGTTATTAGTAATTTTATACGAAGATATTTGCGTCAACGGTCTAAATAATATTGTTTCGCACTTATCAATGTTTACTTTTCATTTTCACGCTGAATAATAAGCGCAGATACTATCAATCGCTTATTGCAACTCCACTTGAACCTTTCTCGGATCCTTTCAAGCTTTATAAACTATTAGATCATCAGCAAATGCAATCAACGAGCATCCGGTTTTGTGGGGATCAAATAATTGTAATATATCGTCATTGTAGATATTAAAAAGTACCAAAGAATTTCTAGTACCTTGTTGTACCACCATTTTTAATTACGCATTCGTTTGATTCCTGATCTCCAATCATTATACGGAATGATCTATTACTAATCATACTGATTATTAATTTGATCACAATCAAGGGAATGTTTTTCTTTCTTAATTTATGTATAAGGCCATTGATCTATACAGTGTCAAATGCTTTCTCCAGATCGACCAGACAGGCACCAATACACTTGCCCCCATTAAGAGCCCAGTTAACATCAGAAGACAATTTATTAATAGCATGCAAAGTAGAGTGACGTACTTTGTTCACAGAGCTATCATGAATATTTATTGTAACTCTTAACAACTATGCATTTATGTATTAAAATTAATTACAAAATAATTTAGATTATTTACCTAAGATACCAACTGTATAATTAACCAAACTTACCTTGAGGTTGCTTAACTTTGCAATTTTGTGTGTGTGTACGTATGATGAGATTTGTTATTTAGGAATTGGTTTTACATGCTAAACATTATTTCAACAAATTATTTGACTTAATTTAAGTTTACTGTAATTGTCTTAATTTCTTATAGAAGGTTTCTTTTACAATACTTTAATGTGAATTTGATTTTTAAGATAGATAAGTTTCAATTTATATAAAAAATCAATTGCCAAATGTAGTAAGTTGTTCTTAAGCTGCTGATGTGTCTTGTGCTGATAATCCATTGGAAATTTTATGATTGTCTTTTTAATACCAAAAAGTAAGAAAGTACTCAGATATGATGAGAATCGGATATATTTTCTAATCTGTTTCAATAGCATGACGTGTACCTGTAATAACAATATAAAACATACATGAAATGCATAAAAGTGTTATATATATTATTCGTTAATTAACATTATGTAAAATGTATGTTATACATTTATTTATTTTTCTGACGATGCCTCAAGTTTCCTTATTGTCGTTTTTGTTGTTGATATTAATTTGAATAAATGATTATTGCATAATCAAAGACGTCATTGTTTGATTGACATTAATAAGAATAATAGGAATGCGTAAGCAAAAGAACTGATAAATGATTGAAATTTATAAAATACAAATGCAGCGTTAACTATAGTATACTATAAGAAACGACGGGACTAAAGTAACCTTATACATAATATCCCTAAATTATTAATAAAAAAAAAAAAATTGCAAAATAAATTACTCTATATTTTAAGTCATAGAAAATGAATTAAAATAAATATAATTTTTGTTTTGATCTGTAAAGTAGTTTCGATGTTGATCGCGGATAAACAGTTATAACTAAAAAACATAATATAATTTCATCTTATGTCTATTTTTCATAAACTGTTATTATAAAAAACAATAATTTCTAAAATTTAAAATTAGAAATAAAATTATATAATATTAAAAAAATATATATATATATATATTTATGTAACGTAATAATATAGTAATATAACAATAGTAATATATACAGTATTGTATAATATATATAATATATATAATATATTGTATATTATACAGTATATTATATTATACAATATTATACAGTATTATACAGTATATAGTATATTTTTCAGTATTGTATAATATATATAATATATATATATATATTGGAAGTTATTATTATTTGGACGTTTAAGTTTTCTCATAAACATGTTCCTGTATAAAGAATTATTTTAATTTCCTTTATCGTTCAACTTTTGTTATTCGATATTTTTTTTATCTGTATCGAAAAAATATTGAATTTCATACGAATTGTAAATAAATGAATTATAAGAATTATCAAAAATTCCACGAATAGACTTGTTAATAAGGTAATAATCATAATTTTGAAATATACGGCGACAAAAAGGTTATCTCAGATTATCATCGTAAACAGCCAAATGCGATTTTGAAAAAAATATATATATATATATATATATTTTTTTTTTTTTCATTTCATAACTATAATCGAAAAATTTCTTTTCTCTTATTTCACGTAATAATTTCTTATTGAAATAAAAAAAAAAATATATCTTTTTATTAACAATAATGTATAATTAAATAATATGAAAAACAAAATATGTTCGTATGTGGGCGTGATGAAAGACATGTTGGATGATAAAAAGGATGAATAAAAATAAAAGTTTAAAACTTTAGTGGATAACCGGAGAGAGAGAGAGAGAGAGAGAGAGCTTATCTTGAACCAAGCTTAACAGAAGAATACACTGTCGTTGCTCTTTTCTTTGTCACTCGTCTAGTTGGCTTTTGAACGCTCCATTATCCCGATGATTGATGTATCTAATTGCATCAATTGCGTAATAAATGGAAATTAGGCTGCTGTAATAATGGTCAATGCCGAGCAGGGGTCAAACGAGTGCGTCAACCGAAGGCGTCGATCAAAATGCATTTTGTTTTTAATCACAAAAAAGTTCTTGTCTCTGTTGTTCCTTAACTTTGATTATATAGTAAAATTACATTATTCTTTTATTATATGTTCATTTATGAAAGTCACCAATATATATATATATAACTAAATTTTATTACAGTATACAGTATACAGTATACGGTATACAGTATACGGTATACGGTATACAGTATACAGTATACATACAGTATATTGTATATACAGTATAATATAATATATTGTATACAGTATACATATAATATATTGTATACAGTATACAGTATACAGTATACGTACAATATATAATACAGTATATTGTACAGACAATACTGTATACAATATGGTATACCGTACAATACTGTATAGTATATGTACAGTATATATATATGTTTATTATTTATATTAATCTTACAAAATATTATAAATCTTATAAAATATTATAATCTATATAAATATTATAAATCTATTAGAATATATATGTAATATAGCTGATACGGTGTATATATATATATATATATATCACTGTATAAGAGAGGTTATAAAATTTTTTTCTTTTTTTTTTTTTAAAAGAACATAAAACGTGTCTTTATTAGTTAAACGCTGTCAAATATTTTTTTTCTACATACATATGTATATATATATAATGGCATAGTAATAAAATACGAAGATGTAAAACAATATTGATGAGAGACTAATAGGATATGACGTAATTATACTACGAAGAGAAAATAATTGTCATAAAATATTACATAATCTGTTAGAGGATAGTTTTATGTATTTATAAAAAATAAAACAAAAAAAAAAATAAAAAAAAAATAAAAAGAATAAGACATTATCTTTCAATATTGTTTTTATCTTTTCGTGACGTGGGAAAGAGAGACAGTTTTTATCAGTAGAAATATTTTACTCTTTTTGGATTGTGTCTTTGTTTTTTTATTTTTTTATTTTTCATATAATGGCCTTGACTGTACATGTCATTGATAAGTTATCTTATTGAATAGTAAATTTGGAACGACATAAAACTGACCGGTCGATAAACTAGAACTCTGTGTGTGTGTGTGTTTTTTTTATTCTCGATTAGATGGCATTATGTGTTGTTAGGTTAGGTTAAAGATAAATCTAACCAATAAATTAATGAGCAAAGATATAAATAACTTTATTTATTTCTGTATATATATATATATATATATATATATATATATATATATGTAAGTAATATTCTGTAATTAAGTTTTTGTAAGAAGAAAGGGGGATTCCACTGATAAAGTGAGACAGAAAAGAAGTTACTGCGCAACATGTTGTACGCAGGCGGTAAATATGAAACTGACAATGAGTTGTATTAAACATTATTGAAATATAAATAAAATATTAAACTATAATAATACAATCATTGTATCAAATGCATTGTTTATAATTAATGAAAACATTTGTTCAATTGTTATTTCGAAGAAAAATTATTCTAATAAACCTTCAGACTATTTTATACCAACCCTTTCTGTTTTTTTTTTTCTGTCTTTTACGTAGCACATTTTTATATACCACCATTGCACATTTACTTTAATCGTTCTTAAAACTCTATGCGACCATGATGCGACAATGATGGATCGTCTCTTTTCAGAATTGTGTGTCGGCAGGTTGGAAAAGGGCGCTTGATAAGTTGTGGGAGTCGTGGCATCGACAGAGAAAAGAGAGGGTCGATCAATTTTAACCGTTGGACGTCTTCGCAAATTATTTTCGTGAGCTTTAAAAAGTCTATCCCCCCCTCCCTTTTTTTTCTTTCGTCGTTATTACCAGATGATTTATTATTATTTCGTCGTTAGATTTTTATCTTTTTTTTTTTTTTTTTTACTTCCTTCCCTTTTTTCCACTCATTTATTCCTGTTGAAACCTACGACTATTATTATTTACTAAAAATCAACATGACTGAGAAAAAGAAGAAGAAAAAGAAAAAGAAAAAGAAAAAAAAAAAGAAAAGAAAGAGACGATGGATATTCTTTCATCCTGTGAATTTAATCTTTCGTTTAAACGATGAATAAATTTCTTTTTTGTCGATAAACTTTGTAATAGTAGAAGAAAAAGGAAAAAGAAATCTTTATGAAAAGTTTGATAACACAAAGTTGTTTACTTCAAGATGAAAATAATATAATCATCGAAAACTATCGAACGATCTTATTACGATGCGTCTTAACTTCAACTTTACTTTCTTTAATGTATGATCAAAATTATTAATAACTTCTAGTGTTTCACGAACAAAACCAACAAACATAAGAAAGATTGATGAGAGATATTGCATCGAAACTTAAATACGATGCCAACGTGGTCGTTTTCATCCAGTTTCAATTGATTGAGTGGACTTCCCCGAGTCTTCAACCTTTTTTTACAGATACGACGAAATGGGAGTGTGTAAAAGGTAAACTTACCCTTTTCTTGACGTTCTCTTTTTAATCAGTTAACTGTTTGGCGCTTTTTTTTTTGAAACTACGCACAAATTTACCAATGACGAGTATACTCGTCAACACTTTACACGATTTTTCAAGTATTTGCGATAACTTGACAAAAAAATATTTCAAACAAAAGTTGATCTACTTTTGATTAACTATACATTGCAATAAAAAAAAGTTTAAAAAAAGTTTTTTTTTAAATGGTTTTTTAATCATTTGACATACAATGACGTTTCGGAGACGTCATTTAGTTTATGTGTTATTGTAGACTTTGACGTCTCCAATACGTCAATAATTGTTTTTGGCTGTTTCTGTTTTATGAAGTATCACAAAATTATTAAATTATTATTTTGTAGTATTATTTAATTAATTATCAACCTTATTGAATTTTATAAAGCAATGTAAATTTTATAATAAAATTTTATTTGTGCATTTTATTTGTATGTCTATTGGTTAAGGCATCCTTTATTTTTTTCAATGACACCCTATATTTTTGATCTTACAGTATTTTATAACCTGTATTAATAAGAATTCAACGAATTAATACCAATCCAAAACAGAAATTTGAATTTTTTACTTTGTATGTTTTATTTTTGAGTTTTTCGTTTATTTTGTAAGATTTATTTAAGGTTTTCCTAGTTTCTTATTTCTGTTAGTACACAACCGATGGCGCTGCATTAGAATTTTACAAATTTAAATTTTTTAATGCTACAAAATTCTTTTTCTATTTTTCTTTTTAAAAGCAAACTGAATTTTAGTTCAAAAAAGCATTATTTCATTTTGACAAATAAAAAAATTACAAAAAAAATTATGTGTGCAGAAGTAGTAGTTTTTTTTTTTCATTTTATAGGTTACAGGGTCAAAAAATATCTATTTTTGGATTGAACTTAGTTAATTATGTTAACCTAATGTAAAATAATAAAAAAAAAGTTTGCAATATTACGTTAATTTATTTCTAATTGAAATTCTCCGAAATTTTTGTGTATTTTTTGTTTTGTTTCATACGATAAACATACGATTATACTGTAAATATACGATAGATGGCGCTGCATTATAATTTTATAAATTTTAATTTTTTAATATTACAAGTTTCATTTTTTCTATATTTTTTTTTTTTTTAAAAGTAAATCGAATTTTTAAAAATTATTTGGTTGTCCTTAAAGTTCGTGCCGATTTTGACGGAAAATTGATATGCAATCCAATTTAAGTTTTGTTTGTTTGTTATATAATTATTAAATAATAAATATAACTAAATATATTAATAAATATATAAATATATAAATATATATATAATTATAAAAACAATACAATAATATATAATAATAAATATAATAATATAATAACTACAAAATTTTATCTTTTCAGAACTTTTCAGGTTTTTTTACTGAAAGAACTTTAATGCCATCTATCGAAAATCAGTACGAATTTTTCGGACAAAATAATATTTTGTACATAAATAAAGAAATATTAGTAAGAAAATTAGCAATTTAACAAACAAACCTAAAAAAACAAAAAACAAACCTATCTTTTTGATGCAACATTTTTTTATGTGTTTCGACGAACATAACCTAATAAATTTATCTATTTCCGAATATAATAGCTTATAAAAGGTTCCATTATTCGATACCTACACTAATGTTTATTAAAATCTATGAATTTGAGTGTGATCGTCAAAATTCTCGAATTGAAAGATATAAACAAGTTTGTTATGCAAACTAATACGCTGTTTCAGTCGGTACAGTCGAATTCATCTTTTCAAAATATTCTATACACTTTGACATTTAAGAATATTTTCCGTTTTTTACAAAAACTACAATTTAAATTAGCCAATGGTCATGACACAAAAACCTTCCACTTCTTCATGACGAGTATACTCATCGAACCCAGTTAACTGATTAAAAAAGAGACCTCACGATTTCCCAGTTATTAGGCTTCGATGCACTTTGTCGAGTTAGCTGTCGTCAAGAAGAAAATGTAAATTAGTCTCGAGCCGTGGAAAAAGAGGTAGAGGGTAAAGCTGAAGGTAAAGCTGGAGGTAAATGAGGAAGGCTTGAGAGTGAGGAGTAAGGTGGTCGATAGGGGTGTTTAACCCCGTTCGTCCTCTTTTCTCGTTTCGAGTATACAACGACTAGGCTAAAATCGACTCGGCTTATTCCAAATTCAATTACGTACACAATGGGAGTCGATATCGCCGGAAGCATTTATCGGCACGACGAGGGTACCCGTACCATTAATGAGAATTATGTCAAGGAATGATATCGATTAACAGTTAGAAAACCTCGGACGAGGCCGAACACGAGAATGAATTACCTCCTTTACCTTCCTACCTACCCTAGTAGTGCGATTAGATTACTTCAATATATATTTTCTCGTTTTATTTTTATTTTCATTTTCTATAACACGTTAAAAAATAATCTGCAAAAATGGAACTTACCTCTTCTGGTATTCATATTAGGTTATTAACTATGAAATGTCTGATTACTCGGATTATTTTCATCTCGAAATCAGATATTTCATATTTAATGACCTAATATATTGGGATCTCTAGCACTTGAATACGCTATCTGGTGGCTAACTTCAAAATTAGAGTAGATAGGTCGAATTGTTACGTCACGTGGGATCTCTAGTAGAGATCCTGTAGGGGGGACGCGTCATACATATTGCTGGGGTTGCTATTGGCTGAAAATTTTGGGGGACAGCTTCCGATGCAACGCGCAGCCATGTTTATCTTTAGTATGTATAAATAACGGCTGTGATTAGTTATGATGATATAATACCCAGGAATCCTAGCTGATTTATTAATATTGGAAATTAAAAACAAATTGTACAAATGATTAAAATAATTGTAAATATAATATATATATATATATAGTAGATAATTGTATTTATCAAAATTGTATAAATTCTTACAAGTTGTTTTGAAATTTCAAAATACTGTAATGCCTTTTATCAAATCAAACTTAATTGAATCTTTCTTTTTGAATTTATAATAATATTTTTGTGTAATCTATTCCATTTTAATATAAATTTTTTAATTATCATTAAATATGGTTCATTTTTTGTCTGTATTTGATGCAATTCATTATTTCATAATTTTTTCAAACGAATTCACCACTCTACCCCCCCTACACTATTCACTATTACTATATACAACTTTTATACTATTTAAAATGTTTGATTCATTCGCGCGCAATCACGTGACTACATAAGTTCCTGTCCCCCAAAATTCTTTGGCGCGTCCATCCTACAGGGTCCCTAATCTCTACCATTTTAATACGCTGTCTGGTTGCTAAATTCAAAATTAGAGTAGATAGGTCGAATTGCTAGGTCACGTGGGATCTCTAGCACTTGAATACGCTATCTGGTGGCTAAATTCAAAATTAGAGTAGATAGGTCGAATTGCTAGGTCACGTGGGATCTCTAGCACTTGAATACGCTATCTGGTGACTAAATTCAAAATTAGNTCTCTAGCACTTGAATACGCTATCTGGTGACTAAATTCAAAATTAGAGTAGATAGGTCGAATTGCTATGCCTCGCTCTTGCCAGAGATCCCAATAAGAGTTCAGTAGTACATATACTTCACAATTAATTAAAATACATCGCTTACTATCTTTATTTTAATAAATATAATTATTACATCGTAACATAAGGAATATCGCGTGTTCTTTTTTTTTTTATTTTTTGCTTCTGTTGTTTTAATTAATTAATTAATTAATTAATTAATTAATCATCTTCATCGTCACCGCTTAACGAAATATTTCGAATATATTTCTTCTTTTTTTTCTTATAGATTTATACTTTTTTTTTTTTTTTTTTTTTTTGTATAATAATTCATTTATGTATATATATGTATTTATATATACATATATATACATATATATATTATTTCTTTGTCATCATATAGAATTCTGTTTTTCTCTAGAGACAGCACAAACACATATTATATTACAATATCGTTACAACGGCCAGGACCAGTTGTCAGTCGTTGATCCATTTTTATTGGCCATTACGCGTTTTCCTCTAACAATAAGAAGAAAAATATTAATCGCGAGATTATCAAGGATAGTTCGTCATTCCGAAAAACAAAAAAAAAAAACTCGAATCCAAATTCGAGCTTAATTGTATCTTTTGTTTTTTTGTTTTTTTTTTTTTTTTTAATTTTCTTCCTTTCTATAACACATCTCTCTAAAAAGCACATTTCTTTCGATTTTTTATTTTTCTTTTTTTTCTTACTAGCTTTCTCAGTTTTTTTTTCTTTTTTTTTTTTTTTTGAGAATTAGGAGAGGCAAGAAAATAACGCTGGCAAGATAAAATATTATTTGTCCCCTTATTTGCAATCATGCCAACGTAAAACATTATCTTACATTGTTCTCACATTTTTTTTTTCTGTTGTGTCATAATTTTAAATAATTTCATTGATAACGAACAATCATATTATTCGCATGACATTACATTAATATGTTTGAAATGCATTTTTTCATTGGCTCGCTTCGCTTAAACAAGTGTCACAAATATAACCTAAAAAACACTTTGGACAAGACTACGAATATTTTCTTTTTTTTTAAATTCAATCAATTGCACCATAAAGTGGAAGAAATTTTCTTAGAAATTTGAACATTGATTTTGTTTAAGAAGAGATCTTGTTGTTTTCTACTTTTAATAATATTGTTAGAATAAATCAAAACAAAATAGAACGTTGATTACATTTTTTTTTTGGAATTTTATCTTCTGAAATTTAAAATATAAATTAATAAAAAGATTGTAATTATGTTTCATGATTTCATTTTTGTTTTATCACAACTAGCACGACGTCAAATTCACCAGAAATGTACGACGTTATTGTTTAATTATACTAATATTTACATCAGCTCGTCGTCTGATTAATAAACGTCAGCTACGTTTGATTATTCATCTTTTTTCTCTAATTATAATTTCGTAAAAAAAAAAAAAGTAAAATAACGTCATATCTGTTTGATAGTTTAGTTGAATTCATTTGAATTCATTTTAAGATTTACCAATGTTGAAAATATTAGGTGTACAAATAAGTATCCGCCATTTAAAAAAAAAGATGGTGCTACTCAAGGTTTAGGTTAAAATTGACAAATGAAAGACAGCATGAAGTATTATTGACTTTGTATCAGCATCATATCATTTTGTTTCTCCAAAAATGTCTAATTTTGTTCCAAATAAGCATCATTTGTCGCAACTTTTAATTTACTTCTTCAATTGAAAACAAATCTGAAGCTGAGGTGCATCGATTGCTTGTAGAAGCATATGATAAGTCTGCTTTAAGTGAGAGAACTTGTCGTGAGTGGTTTCAAAAGTTTAAACACGGTGACTTTGGCGTAAAAGACAAAGATTGCAGTGGAAGGACCGAAAACGTACGAAAACAGGGGTGTCGTGTATTACGAATTGGTCAAATCCGAGCGAAACCTTTATTGGAGTCCTCTACCGAACACAATTAATGAGATTGAGCCGAGTTCTGAAGGAAAAACGCACTAATTACTACTCCAGACATGACAAAATTATTCTCCTCCATGATAATGCTCGTCCACATGTTGCAGTTCCGGTCAAAAACTATTTAAACACCTGATTGGGAAGTGTTACCCTACCCACTGTATTCACCAGACATTGCGTTGTCYGACTATCATTTATTCTGATCGATGACACATGGTCTGTCTGAGCAGAGTTCTATATCATATTAGGACAACGAATACAAGTCAACGAATTACCTTATACCGCCGTCTGTTAGAATCTTATCGAACTAACAGAGATAATCATGACTCTTTGTTAATAAACAAATAATTGCGATTATAAATTGAGATATATACTATCCTATCTTTTAAGTTGAATGAAACTGCACACAGTGTGTAAAATTTTATTAAAATCGGTTCTGTAGTTTAGGAATCCATTGCGAACAAACAACGTAACACGTAATTTATATATATTAAGAAGATGAAGATACTATAAATTGGGTTGATTTGTGGATAACCTCAAAAGATGAAGAGTTCTTCATACTTGCACTTATTTGTACACCTAATAGTTCGTTCAAATTGGACATACTTGTAATCCTTTGAAAATGAATGAAAGATTTCGAGTAATTTTTAATCAACTTTAAAAATATTGTAAAATAAGATGGATCACAATTAAAACCAACTACTTATTTTACTTAACTTACATACGTACTTTTATGTATGTTTTAATATACGTAAGTATATAACGTTTATATATTGTTCGGAAGAACATTCGATTCGACACAGTAGTCACAAGGATTGTTAACTTTTTTTTGTTTTGTTTTCGTTGAGAAGAAGAAACAACAAAATCCATGCGAGCGAGTGAGCGAGCGAGCGAGCGAGCGAGCGCAGTTAAGACCGAGAGAAAGGGTTTGGCGATAAAACGTTTGGCATAAGAAAATAGGTGCATATTATTATTATTATTATCATTTACATTATTTTCTTATCGTAATTATTACGATCCTACGGTAAAATTATGGCTTGATATGTACAATGTTTATATAATTTGTTTCATTTCTCGACGATTCTTTTGTTTTTTTTTTGTTTTTATTTTTTATTTTTTTTTTTTATCGATATTCCAATTTAAATACGATAGAAAAGAGAAAATCCCATTCGTATTGATCTCGATAAAAATATCAAAGAAATTCGTCGAAAACATGTATACACGTCATATTTTAAAGTAAGTATTTTTTTTTTTTTTTTTAGTATACTTTCTCTTCTCGCCACTATTCCCTTTCTCTCTCTCTCTCTCTCTCTCTCTCTCTGTCTCTTGTCTATTTGTTTTCTGTTCAGAATCATATCCGTGGTTCTCTTTAGAATAAAAGAAATAATTTGTCATTAATTGTCTGTACGATTTCATAATTAACGAAAGTTCGATGAGTAATAATAATAATAATAAGGTTTTGTTGTTGTATATTTACAGAAAAATCTTTGTTAAATCGGATACGAAAGAAAATTAGCCAGTAGAGAGATCTCGGCAGTGTTATCTTTGTCTCTCTCTTTCTCTCTTGTAAAGTCCTTCCACACAATCTTAACAAAATATTCTGACTATTATTTATTTTCGAACCGAGAGAGGTAGCAGTAGGCTTAAGATCATTGAAGAAAATTAACATTGAACGTTTCAACTTCCATTGGTTGCAATCCAATTTCTTGAAGACCATCCTTTAAATGACGTTTCGTTTTTGTACCGGTTAAAGATGTTTTCGTTACATTTAATTTAGACAATTTAAAGAACGTCGTGGTTTGTGATAATCGATCATTTAAAGGACAGTGTTTCATAGTTATATCAGCACCAACTGAACAACTGTAACCTTGTCTGTGTAAAACCATAAGTGCGTTGTTCACTGGGAAATGTGGTAATTTTTGATCATGATTTGTCCTTAAGTTCAACAAATGAAGATCGCAAGGGAAGCTCTGACTTAAAAGTCTAACTTCTGGTGCCATAACAATTTCCGATTCGGTCCCATCGACTACGAAGATATTTACAGGATAATTCAAGGCATTGCTAAGATGATTGGCAAACAAGGATGGCTTTGAATACTTGTCCCCACCACCAACAATATCCTCAAGTAATAGCCAGTGTTTTATAATAGTTTTCCTATTGTCCAAAAGACCCTCGCCCATTCCTCTAGAGTCATCATAAAGTGTCCTTCTGTCCAACATAACTTCAAGCCATCCTGGCTGATAACTGGCAGCACCTTGACAGTGGTTGACCAATAGAGTTAATCTATGATTGGTGTCCTCGATGTAAGCCATCGTTGTTATGGGATAATAATTACCCTCTATACCAATTCTTTCTATCTTACGTCTCTTTATCATTTGATGTCCATTAAGATCGGTGTAAAATTCAGGTGGTTCACCGTTCATTATATCAGTTTGAAGTCTCATAAACATCTCGGTTTCCCGATTCTTCGGTGGTGTTTCAAAGTCAACGATATTTCTAAGATAAATTGCATCACCCAAGCCACCGTCTCGATGATAAATTGCAACATGATGAGTCAATAATTTACCATATTCTACCGTCAAACGAGAACTCAAGCTACCACTGACTATATAAATTTTTTGATGCGGCGTGTAAGCCTCTAGAACGTCCTTATCAGTGTCCCGAAGATTAGGATCTGGCATGAAGAGATAAGCACCACTGTGAAATTGTGCTGATGGATATGCAGCAAATTGTATCGCACACTGCATTATTTTACCACTCGATTTTTTCGCAACGCGTTTCAAGAACCCAGTTTGACCATCGAATAGCAATTTCATTCTATGATTCTCTATTTGAACGTCTCCAATTTGCATTGGTTTTATCGTGAAAACATTGTCCTTGCCACATCTACTGCAATAAATCGTTGATATCGCGTCCATAGGGATTTTGTCGACTTGTTGCAAATGATAGGTCGCTATCGCTAGTGGTTTCAATTCAGCAACGAAGAGTAGAACATAAACGTCGTGCGTAATGCTCGTAGCGTTCATCACCGGTGCTATCTGGTAAGGTATCGGCTTTTTTTGTGGATCTAACACTCGTACTTTATACGAAGTAACCTTCAAACTGATCATTTCTTGCCTTGGCTGAGCTAGAGGATTGAACAGGACGATCTTTCGTGTCTCTTGGCTATTCACGTTGATGGGTATCTTCTTCGGGAGTTTTTCATAACTGTCCCTATCGGATTCCGCTAGGACGTAGACAGAGTTTGGCTTGTTGGTCGTAGCAGCTAATGATTGTATCGCGAAACTTTGCAAGCTTGTGGTGTCGGAGATTGATTCGAAGAGTTTCAACGCGTAATCCTTCATCACAAATGATTTCGAAGTTCCCGTAATAGCGTCGTGATGTTGAAACAATCCAAGATTTCTTCTAGCTTTCACGAGTTTCTCAAAATACGTCTCGTACAGTTTTATATCTTTTTTAGATTGTTTAGCGACGTTCAAGGCTATGGTGTAAAGTATCTCGGCTGATCTCAAATTAGCTTCCAATTCCCGATCGAGAATTTTCATGTATGGTCTCGTTGTAAAATAACCGCTCCAATAAGCTGGTCTACCTTCACTGAATATATCCGAATAAACGAAGAAATCTCCTTTCAAGGTTGGAAATTTTTCTACTCGTTTCTGAATCTCTTGAAAGTAATCCTTCGGAGTTCCAAAGACTACCTCGGCGTTGTATTCGTCTTTGCGACTGTTTATATAATCCATGAGGATTTTGTAATTCGTGTATTGTTGGTCCCATTCGATTGCATGATCATACCTAAAGAAACAAAATCAAAAGTATTAAGTTGATTTCATTGTTAATTATTTATAAAAAAAAAAAGTTAATAAATATCTAACCTGAAATCATCTCCGAGGGGCATTAAGACGACATTGTGATTGAAGAGAGAACCAGTTCTCGAGTATTGTTCTAAAAGTAACTCGGCCATTTGTTTGACGTTGTTCGGTGTGATTTCAACAGCTCTAACGGTGTATTCGGTGTATTCGCCTCGTATCTTACGAAAATCGAAGTTGAGACAAACGTGTGGGTGCGGTCCGCAAGAGTGTTTGATGTTGTAAATGTCGAAGGGTTGATTGTGCGTCAACATGTCGGCGTTACCACTCTGATCCCATGGTTGAAGCCAAATGAAGTCACCGTACTGTTTCTTCGCGAACCATTGCTTCCAAGCGTAATGTATTCTTTGAATTACAGTTCCCGTCGCACCAGAAGCTTTTAGGAAATAAGGAATCGTCCCACCATGACCGAATGGATCGACGGACCAGCCTGACTCTGGGGTCACGTCTAAATTCGTTTTCAGCCATTGATGTCCTGTAAAAATAATCAATTCGATTTCTTTTTACTCTGATTAAGCATTCATTTATCTACTGACTTATTTTTCCTTTCAGTTTTATTATTAAATTAAATATATTAACATTTTAACAACCGCTAGCCTATAAATAGGCTTTTTGTTGGCAACGATTACCGACCGCTAACCTATAAATAGGCTTTTTTTTGTCACCAACATTTACCGAACAAAAGTTTATTAGTTCAGCTGCTTTTTGTCACCTACCGAAAGCTTAGTTATTGGTTGACACTGCGATAAGGAATCACTATTATTACCTGAACAGTAATTTGTTATTAGAATCTTATTTGGCATCCTATTAAAACAAATTTTAATAATAGATTATTATTAATAAGATTCTAACCAATAAGATTCTAACTAATAATCTTCCCAAATAAGATTCTAACAAATTAGTAGAATCTGTGGCTGAACTGTTGGTCAGACGTGCATATGTTGTTAAAAACCTAGCGGTGAATGTATTGGGTTGGCAACTAAGTCATTGCAGATTTTGTCGACAGATGGAAACTTTCTTTTGTTTCGTTAACTTGTTCACAGTACCTAACCTATATTTTTTTATCCCAATCTAAAAATGGAAAAACAAGACGTGCACTTCAGACATATTTTGTTGTATTATTTCCGAAAAAGTAAGAACGCAACGCAAGCACACAAAAAGTTATGTGTAGTATATGGAAATGAAGACTTGAAGGAACGGCAGTGTCAGAATAGGTTTGCCAGGTTTCGTTCTGGTAATTTCTCATTGAAAAACACTCAACGATCTGGCCGTCCAGTTAAAGTCGATGAAACCCATATCAAGGCCATTATCAATTCAAATCGTCATAGCATAACACGTGATATTGCAGAGAAGCTTAATGTATCGCATACATACATTGAAAAAAGTTTAAAAAAGCTTGGTTATGTCAAGAAACTCGATCTATGGATCCCTCACCAGATGAAGGAAATTCATTTGGCGTCTGCGATTCGCTTCTGAAACGCAACAAAATTGATCCTTTTTTGAAAAGACTAATTACTGGCGACGAAAAGTGGATAGTTTATAACAACGTCAATCGGATGAGATCGTGGGTGATGCAAGATGAACTAGCCCAGACGACATCAAAAGCAGAGATTCACCAAAAAAAAGATTATGCTGTCAGTCTGGTGGGATTATAAAGGAATTTTGTACTTTGAACTTTTACCAAAAAACCAGACGATCAATTCGAGCCTGTACGTTGAACAACTCGCCAAACTGAGCGATGCAATTCAAGCAAAGCGACCAGAATTGGCAAATCGTAAGGGTGTTGTTTTCCATCATGATAATGCAAAGTCCCACACATCTTTGGTTACTCGTCAAAAATTATTGGATATGGGTTGGGATGTGTTGTCACATCCACCATATAACCCTAACCTTGCGCCTTCAGACTACCATTTATTTCGTTCCATGCAGCACTCCTTAAATGGTCAAATTTTGAATAACGCTAACGATGTCAAATGACACCTAATTCAGTTTTTTGATAGCAAAGATAAGAAATTTGATGAACGTGGCATTATGACACTGCCTGACCGATGGCAAGAGGTCCTCAACAAAAATGGACAGTACCTAATTGACTAACTTATATTTAAAATCCGCAATTACTTAGTTGCCAACCCAATATTTCATTTTATTTTTATAATTCGTTTTTTCTTATAAAATTGTGAACTATCGTATCATACACACATCTTTAAATTCGATGAAATAATACGAAAGCGGGAAATGAATTATTTGAGAAATTTCGTAATATCGTGAACAAGCCAGAAAGGCCAGGCTCGGGGTAGAGAATATTTCCAAGCTCTGTTAATTATTTCGAAAGGGGTCAGAGAGTGCATAATTATCGCGTAGTCAGAAACTCAAACTACACGATTCTATTATATCAATTTCGCGTTGAGAAGGAATACTGACGAGACATTCCAGAAAACGTTGCTATTATATGCATGCAAGCACGTACATTTCCGTATGATGAAAAAAAAAAAAATATATAAAAAAAAAAGGACAAAATAATTTCATAATAAGTTAGGATAATTGAAAACATTTTTATATGATTTATATTCTATAATTATTAAAAAAAAAAAAACTTTTAATACAATAATAACGAAATAAAAAAAATAACTAATATCATAGTATACTTGTTACTATTAATATCAATGAAATATTTTTAATATTAATAATAAGAAGGATTTGTTTCAATAGAGAGTGTGTGTGTATGTGTGTGTGTGAGAGAGAGAGAGAGAGAGAAAGGGAAAGAGATAGAGAAGTAGAAAGGGAAGTTACGACGAGAGAAACCACGAAATTAATCCCACAGGAAGATCAGGATGCGAGGGTTCGTTGAGATAGGTTAACAGAATTACCCGGAAGTCAGCGACGGTTAAATGATATATCCTGCCCTTTATGTTATTCACAACGAGAAGGAATATTAAGAGGATATCAGAAGTTAGGTCTTTGCTACTATAATATAGATTGTTTATTGAGTTAAGGTTAAAGGTGATAATCACAGCAATACTCGTCATAGGAATGGAATGTTTGCAAAAGTTCAATGATTATTGGGTAATTTTGTCAGGTAAACAAAAAAAAAAGTCTTATTTCTAAATCCGTATCTCTCAACATTCATCCCCTGCAGCAACTAATTACGATATCTCAATTCTACGTAACCTAGGGCGACAGTATAAACGCAACAACCCGATAACACGTTGAAGCTAATCCTGATCCGTGGCCACAGAATACATTTCACGCTCGATCCTAGGCGTGCATGTTATTACACGCATGAACGAACTTATGCAGTAATCAGGAAGGGTTCTTGGTTTTACAGCATCGTGAATTAATTAATTGCTATGTAATTTTCCGAATTGTATTTACTTGATAAGAATACTTTCATTATGATGGGAATCATGTAAAAATGTGTCAATTAAATATTTTTGTATTTTTAATAAGCATGCATAAGCATAGATATTAAATATTTATGTAACAATGTCACAGTTGGGGTGAGGATTGAGGGGTAAAAGCTGATACAAGGGAAAAGGGGTTGCAGTAGCGTTACTAGGAAGTGACGTTATGTCGTCTATCATATTCTCTAAGATTACAGCTTAATATAGGCTGCAGAGAAACTCTCCCAGGTTGTGTGGATGCGTCATTTGCCGTGGCACATGTTAAGCCACCTTTCTCAACCCACCTCCACCTCCTCCTGTCCTTCTCTATCTACTAAGAGTCCTTGACAACCTTCCCTACTCTTCCTTTTCTTTCTCTATCCCTCTGTGTGTCTCTTTTATTAAGGTAATACGTTATCACGGATGATATAAAGGAACGTATCATATCTTTTTATATAAAAATTCAGTGTCATATTGTTCGTTTCCAATGAACTTTCAAATTATTAAACCGATTTTAATGAAATTTGCTTTATTTTGTGTAATTTTGTTTAAGTTGGGATATAGGATACTTTTTATGGGGATTATTTTCATTTTTTATTACTACTTTAAGGATTTGTTATTTTAGAGGTTATCTAGGTCTTTAGGTACTGTAAGTTTTCAATAGATGACACTGTATTACAATTAAATTATTTCAATTTAAATACGACATAACCTTACTTTTTCTATTTTGTCGTGTTTTGTTATTTTATGTATTCAATTGTAATTGTGACATGATTTTGTGTTTTGTTATAATCTATTGGGTCTACAAGTAAGTTTCCAGCGTTTTTAAATAGATGGTGTCACGAGTAGATTCCGGGCAGAAATGTCACATGTCATTTGTCATTTTCAAAGCTTGTGTATCTGTTAACAACATTGCATCATCATATTTGCGCATTTCTATCGGCGTTGTATATTTAATGAAGCAAAAACATGACAAGTTATGTGCCAAGTAAGCGTCATTTGTTTTCTATTCTTTAATATGAAGAATAGTGCAGCTGAGGCCTATTGTTTGCTTCTGGAAACTTACGGGACGGAATGTATTGGTGAATTGACGTGTCGTGAATGGTTCAAACAGTTCAAAAATAGTAATTTTGACGTCGATGACAAGGAGCACTCTGAGAAGCCGAAAAATTTTGAAGACGAGGAATTGGAGGCTTTGCTGGATGAGGATTCGTGTCAAAATTCAAGAAGAGCTTGCTGCATCATTGGGCGTCACACAACAAGCCATTTCCCTGCGCCTGAAAGCTTTGGGATTCATCCAAAAAGTTGGAAATTGAGTGCCGTACGAGTTGAAGTCGAGAGATGTCGAACGGCGATTTTGCATGTAAGAAATGTTGCTGCAGTGGCATAAAAAAAAGTCGTTTCTGCGTTGTATTGTCACTGGTGACGAAAAGTGGATCTATTGTGATAATCCTAAACGCAAGAAATCATATGCAAAGCCTGGCGAGCCAGCCAAATCGAAATATTCACATGAATAAGGTCATGCTCTGCATATGGTGGTATCAGAAGGGTGTCATACACTACGAACTGCTTCTGAGTGATCAAACCATCAAAGGACCATTGTATCGAACCCAATTAATTCGTTTGAAGCGAGCATTGGCGGAAAAACGGCCAGAATATCAGACCAGACATGAGTCCGTAATTTTCCACCACGACAACGCTCGGCCACATGTTGCTGTTTCGGTCAAAAACTACTTGGATAATAGTGGATGAGAAATTCTGCCTCACCCGCCTTATAGTCCAGATTTGGCGCCATCCGACTACCACTTGTTTCGGTCGATGCAGAACGCTCTTACCGGAATGCGCTTCACTTCAGTAAAGGGAATCAAAAATTGGCTCAATACGTTCTTGGGCTCAAAAGACGAGAACTGTTTTTGGTCAGGAATTCACAAATTGTCAGAAAGATGGGAAACAATTGTATCTTCCGATAGACAATATTTCGAATGAAAGATATGTAACCATTTTTTCAGAATAAACCCTCAAATTTTATGAACAAACACTGGAAACTTACTTGTAGACCCAATAATAGAATATACAATAAATTATTTTCAATAAATAAACTTAGCATATAATATGTGATTCGTTTTTAAATAGAACACTGACTCTATTAATTCGTAGAGTGTATCTCTTATTTAGTTTCATGGAATATCTGTTATTTAATAGTATACAACGTGATCATGTCATAGCCTAAAATTTACACTTCAGAATTTGCAAGACAATTTATGGGAAAATGATGTCTTTCCCTTTCTCTCTCTCTCTTTCTCATTTCCGTCCTTCCTTCCTATCTCTATTTCTCTCTCTCTCTCTCTCTCTCTCTCTCTATCTCTCTTTCGTAATATCAGAATACCTAGAGATCTAATTAGTGCGTCCCGTTAAATTATCAAGCTTGGACAAAGCAAACATGTGGCGAGAGATGTAACGAGTATCAGGAACTTCTGTCAGATTGAGATTGTTTGTTGCGAAATTAGGTCGGCCTTGAGGCTATAATCTTACAGGAGAGAGAGAGAGAGAGAGAGAGAGAGAGAGAGAGAGAGAAATGAGAGAATCTAGCAGAAAGTGTAAAAGAGAAAAAAATGAAGTAAATGAGAACAGTTGAAGAAATTAAACGAGATTTTGGTGTCATTAATTATTTCATTATTTAAAAAATAAAGATGCAAGCAATATATTCCATAGATTTAAATGATGGCCTTGTGTAACTTTTCTTAACAAAAAAAACCTAAAACCAATCGTTTATAGTAGTAGTAGTAGTAGTAGTAAGTAAAGTTTGTTCATAAAAATGGACTTCGTTATTAAATATAACGAGGGGTAGATATATATATATATATATATATATATGTGTGTGTGTGTGTAGAGTATATATTGTAGTCACTGGTCACGTATTCTTTCTATTGAAAAATTTCGAAAACCCAATATGTAACATCCTACACACTGTATATTTCGCATTCGTTAAATGAACAAACTAGAGAGAGAGAGAGAGAGAGAGTTAAAGGGTGATAGTAGGGCCTAATGCGAGCGAACAAACCATTAAACTACACTCAGCCGGTGCTCGACTGATTATAACTCATTAGACACGACATGTGTGCATTAACGAAGTTATCGCACTAGCAGAGGAGTTCTAGTCCCGTGCTCCTTCTGTTAACCACTGCTGTTTCTCTGCTAACATTCTCTCTATCTGTCTCTCTCTCTCTCTCTCACTCACTATCTCACTCTCGTTACCGGAAAGCCACTGCACTACTTTCGTGCAATTCGCAATAATTCTACGAAGCTTTAGCTGCTGCACACTATTATCTCGGTTACTAAAACGAAAAGTGACCATTTTCATACGTTGATAAAGAATTTGATTTAAATCTATGTCATTCATTTAATAATAATAATATTTAAATATTATTATTATTATTATTATTATTTTATTAAATATTATTTTTTAGATTTTTTGTTTGTAATAAAATTGATAAAATTTTATTCATTTTTAAAGTTCTTCGTAGAAATAATATTTTTGTTGAAAATTTTCATCAGTCATTGTAAGATGATAGGATAAATGTTTTAAAGTTAATTGCATTAGATTCATATCTATGACTTAATGAATATTTAATGAACGACTAACCAACTGCCTGCCATCTTGTGACCGACAATATGGCGCCGATGCACGCTGTCTTCTCTCTCGATGATTGCATATGCTATTATCAGTCTGCACGGTCTATTGTCCTTACGTCGAATTGGGATTGTGCGCGCAAGCTAATAAATTACCCTTCCACCTATCGAACAGGTGCGATCAGAATGAGATGGGTTTGCGTTCGTGCTCGTAAATTATGCCGTACCCATTTACCGATTTCGAATTTCCTCTCAATGATTCGATAACGATTGACGTACGCAAGGGCCTGTCTATCATAATTTGATTTTTTGTTTGTCAAATGAAATATTCGCTTTTCAATTTTATTATTTACTACGGATTTTTTTTATCTTTACTTTTCTAGTTGAGAATATTTGCAGAAATAATATTAGTGGTGAAGATTAGTAATAGACCGATTTTAAAATGAAAGGTAGCTAGTAGATCCCATGACAATTTTATTGAAGTATCTTTAACCTTTTATGCACTGCTGCATGTTGAACGGGTTCATTTTAATCAAGCTTTTCACAATCAAATTATAATTTTTCTTAAAGAAATGATACACATATATTTTACTCAGACAATTTACTTTAATAATTAATAATATAATTGGGTATAATATATTTTAAAAGATGTTATCCGCGAAAGCCACTATAGTGGCGCGTCGTACTAGAAGATGACATCCGCGAAAGCAACTATAGTGGCGCGTCGTACTAGAAACTGACATTCGCGAAAACCACTATTGTTACGTGTCGTATTGGTAAATTGCATCCGCAGAAGTCACTATAGTGGTGCGTTGTATTAGAAGATAGGTGGTATCAGCGAAATTCACTATAGTGGTGCGTCGTACTAGTAGATGACAATGGCAAAAGTCATTATAGTGGCACGTCGTATTAGAAGGTAGATAGTATTCGCGAAAGTAACTATAGTGGTGTATTGTATTGGAAAACAGTAACCGCGAAGGCAACTATAGTGGCGCATTGTATTGGAAGATGGCATCTGTGAAACCCATTATAGTGGCGCGTCGTATTAGCAGATAGATGGCATCCGCGAAAGCAACTATAGTGGCTCGTCGTAATGGACAAAAGATGACATCAGCGAAATTCACTATAGTGGTGCGTTGTACTGGTAGAGGACATTGGCAAAAGTCACTTTTGTGGCGCGTCGTATTAGAAGATAGATAGCATCCGTGAAAACAACTATAGTGGCGCATCGTACTGGAAGATGACATTTACGAAAACCATTATAGTGACGCATCGTATTGAAAAAGCGATGGCTTTCGCGGATAACATCTTTTAAAATATATTATACCTAATTTTATTATTAATTATTAAAGAAAATTGTCTGAGTAAAGTATATGTGTATCATTTCTTTAAGAAAAATTATAATTTAATCATGAAAAACTTGATTAAAGTGTACTCGCGTAGAGAACAGCCATTGTTCGCAGTTTTATCATTTACACGTAATCTTCGTTAAACCTTCCCATACAAAGAAACAACCCCGTGCAACATTCAGCTGTGCCTAAGAGGTTAAGAAGAAATAATTAATTTTATTAATTTCTATGAATGTCATACAAAAACAATATTCGTGGATGAATTTCTTTTTCAAAATTCATTGTTTCTTTACAGTAGTTTCTTTACAGTAGTACAAACCGTTTATGAGCAGGCATAGTAACAAGAACACGACAACCCCTAAACTGGATCGTAAAATATTATCTCTCTCTCCTTTTTTTTCTATTTCTTTTAAAACCATTCTCATTGCCATAATACCCGATTCGCATTAGCGAGAGGATTAGAAGTTCTACAAAGTCCTTGTGTTTCGTGTATAAATGTATATACGTGTACACGTTTGTGTGTGTATAGGGGGGTTAGTAGGATCGAGTTCTGGTGGAAAGGACCTCTTCTATCCGTGTCATTTGCATCGAAATGGCAAACGACGGTTCTTGGCGTCAGACATGGTGCCAACGTTATGCAAAATTTCCTCTGCCTATTTTCGCAAATTCAAATGTGCCAATTTCCGTCCTGTATCGTATCATATTATATCTATCTCTCTCTATATATTTATCTATCTATTTATCTATCTATCTATCTATCTGTCTGTCTTCTGTTCATCTCTTTCTCATAACATATTAAAGCTGACAATATATTATGGATACACACAAAATTCTGAAAATTTTGTTTGTGCAACTAAAGAATATAATAATGAAAAAGTCCTAATTTTTATTTACTTATTTTATTAATATTTATTTATTTATATAAATAATTTTAATTATTTTTCGTCATTTTTGAAAAAAAGAGGATCAAAACAAATATGTTCTGATTTTTTAATCTATCCAACTTTCTTACGATACAAAGTTTCTAATATTATATATTTAATTATTTTCTTAGTATTAGAATATTTTGAACTTTTATTTGTTTATATTAAGAAGAGAAAAGAACTGTTGAATAAAATCGTAGTTAAACGATAACACACACACAGTGATATGTTCCGTTTTAGTTTTCGCATCGGTGAGTACAACAAATAAGCGAAATAACGATCTTCATTATTTCGGTTGCTGAAACAAGAAGAAAAGGGAGAAAGAGATAGAAAGGAATAAAGCGTGTGTCTCGTATGAAAGAGGGTGTGAAAATAGAAAGACGAGGGTTGGTGGAAACGTGTAGGGGTTGCGAAAAATCGTTGCGTAATCGAGTCAACGTCAGTAACGAAGGAAAAGAGGGGTGATTACGTGGTTGGAAAAAAACGTGTGCCGTTTTACGAGAGAACCTGAAAACGATGAACACACGGATGGAGGATCACAAGAACCGGGAAATAGGCTAACAGGCAAATCCTGCTACACACGAGAGACAATAATTGTGTTTTATCTTCTTGTACGTCATCATTCCATTGGGTTGGCAACTAAGTGATTGCGGATTTTCAATAAGAATTAGAATTCAAAATATAAGTTTATTCAATTAGTACTGTTCATATTTGTTGATGACCTCTTGTCATCGGTCAGGCAGTGTCATAATATCACGTTCATTAAATTTCTTATTTTTGCTATCAAAAAACTTAGTTAGGTGTAATTTGACATCGTTAGCGTTATTCAAAATTTGACCATTTAAAGAGTGCTGCATGGAACGAAATAAATGGTAGTCTGAAAGCGCAAGGTTAGGGTTATATGGTGGATGTGACAACATATCCCAACCCATATCCAATAATTTTTGACGAGTGACCAAAGATGTGTGGGACTTTGCATTATCATGGTGGAAAACAACACCCTTACGATTTGCCAATTCTGGCCGCTTTGCTTGAATTGCATCGCTCAGTTTGGCGAGTTGTTCAACGTACAGGCTCGAATTGATCGTCTGGTTTTTTGGTAAAAGTTCAAAGTACAAAATTCCTTTATAATCTCACCAGACTGACAGCATAATCTTTTTTTTAGTGAATCTCAGCTTTTGATGTCGTCTGGGCTAGTTCATCTTGCATCACCCACGATCTCATCCGATTGACGTTGTTATAAACTATCCACTTTTCGTCGCCAGTAATTAGTCTTTTCAAAAAAGGATCA
>NW_015149072.1:178268-191574 GCF_001465965.1 Polistes dominula | reverse complement strand
CTCTCTTTCTCTCTCTCTCTCTCTCTCTCTCTCTCTCTCATTTTCTCATCCTTGAAGCACTACGACGATTGCGGCATCTCCGAGAACAATGGCTGAGAGAAAAGGAAACTGGGATCGACTTAACGACATAGCGTTTCCGAGGACGAAGGATTTTTATCGCCCTTGAAAAAATACCTTCTTCCCTTGGAGTATCAAACGACCTATCAATTTTTCTTCTTCTTCTTCTTCTTTTTCTTCTTCCTTCCTTTCTTCTTCTTCTTCTTTTTCTTTTTTATTATGGATTATCAAGATTTATTTCTTTTCTTTTCTTCCTTTCTTTCTTTTCCAATCCTTATTCCAATTCTTTATTCGATAATTGTTAATTAAATTTCTTTTTTTATTATCTCTACACGTTTTCATTATTATTATTATTGGAAAAGAACTTCAATTAAGGATGGAAATACCTTGTTTTTTTTTTTTATTTACTTTTCTACATTTTTTTCTTGTTGTCTCTACTTTTTAATCTTCGCCAAGATGTATTCTGATAAAACAATGATATTTTGTTTTATTTGTCGGTGATATAAAAGGATATTGCATTTTCAATGTTAAACCATGAAAGGTAGTAGTCGACAAAATATTATAAACCAAGCGTAAATATCGTCATACGCATTTCACAATCTGAAAGTAATATTTCCGAGAATTTCTTGTTACTTCTACAGAGGGAAAAATGCTTTCCTCCTCCTCCCCCTCCTCCTCCTCCTCCTCCTCCTTCTCCTCACCACGATTCTTTTTATTCTTTTGTGTTCTCGAAAGAGGTCGTTTCTTATTTATTTTTTTTTCTCTTCCTATTCTTCTTTCATTTTTCTGCTCTTTGCTTCTTCACCCACCCACCACCCACTCTACCCCTACAAAAGTCGATTCATAACTATGTGATGGGGGGGGGGGGAAAGAGAGAAATTCTCTATCTTCTTTCATTTTCAGATTACACTTCAATATTTTAGACTTTAATTCCCCCTTCCTAACCCCTGGTGGAAAATGGATAACTCGAATTTTGACTGGATATTCTTCTCAATACAAACTTACACAATTATACACCGATTTATCGTACAATTGAATTATCTTTAATTATTGGATATTTATTATTTATAAATACATATTTAGAGAAAACGCGGTCGCGTTGTTTACGAAAAATTCGACATGTGTTTTTTCAATAAAACACTGGGACTCAAACGGTTAACATGTTGACCGTTATGCTAGTTCTCAAGAAACTCGTCAGGCCCACGCGCGCTGCTATACTGCGCTACACAATAATGGCGATGTATAACTATACTGTGTCAATAGTTATTTATTGTAGTAAAACATTACATTTAGAATGAAATTCTTATCTTATAGAGAGGATAATCTTTTTTGGATGATTATTGAAGCTTTTTTGTTTCATATCTTCTTATAACAAAAGATAAGCACGTTTAAAACGAAATGTTTGACTACATGCATTTAGTTGACAATCTTATTTCAAGAACGAAGTATCTAAGAAAACGTGTGTGATTCGAAAATGAGAATATTTTTTCTTTATCAAATATTTTCCAGCTTCTTCTGAGCATTACAGTTGTAAATGCTTTCAATTATTTACAAGATTGCAACAAAAGAAAAAAACATAATTATCAGAAATTGTAGAGAAATATTAGCTCTGAAATGATTAGAACTCTGACAGATAATATAAATCAATTTTCAGATCATTGTAGTCATAATATTGGCATCTAAAAAAAAAAAATGCTTTTGGACAAAAAATTAGAAGAGCTTGCAAATGATGTTATTCGAATATAAGACTTCATAGGATTGATCAAAAGCACGAATAAATATAAAAATAACAACAACGTTTTGCTCGGATTGCTCAGAACAACCTCAACTTTGTTTAGACTGTTTCAAAGAATTTCATTGTAAATCATTTTTAATAACAATTCATATTTTTTTTTGTAGAAAACTTTTATAACAATTCAGTAGTCTCATATTTTGTGAAATATCATTCGAAATATTTACTAATATACCTTGTAAGAGCACTAAAAAAAAGCGTCAGTTAAATACGTCTGATTGGGCCTGTTCAGAATATTTGCCGTCAGCCATGTATGGCTCACATGGCACACACACACACACAGTCAATGTGTTAATTAGAAAAAATAAGAAGATTATTGTTACATAATAAATTTTTGAAAATTTATTTAAGACTTACCTTCGATCAATTGATCCAACATAGCAAAGATGTGAGATGTTGCCTCATCCGTCATCACCCAGCCTCCTGTGGTCATTTCTAGTCGTCCATCTTTGACCAATCTCTTTATGACCGCCTTCTTCGTAGGGTGAGCACTGTAATTCAAATAAAAAGAGAAAAAAATATAAATAATAGACATATTTGTAATATAATAACGAAAACTAATCAATAAATACAGTAAAAAGTCAAATGAAACAATTTTCAGTACTTCAACGTATTACTTTAGTTAATCTGTAGAATAACTGATTGTATACAGAGTGTCAGAAAAAAACCAATCAATATTTTATTAAATTTTCTATTAAATTATTATAAAATACTTTAGAGAAAAACTGAGCAACCTATTGTGATTACAATGCATCCTATCTTTATATATAAGAATTCAGTTTTACGTTGTTGGTTTTTAATGAAATTTGAAATTACGGAAACGATTTTAATGAAATTTCTTTTATTTAGTACGATTTTTGTTAATTTAAGATGTAGGATAGTTTTTATTGCGATTATTTTGTATTTTTTATTATTAATTTAAAGATTTGTAATATTTAAAGGTTATTTAGGTCTTTAGGTACCGTAAATTTTTAATAGTTGGCGCTGTATTACAATTCAATTTGGATATATTCACGTAATACGTTTTTTTTTTCAGATTTACATATGACTAACCTTACTTTTTATATTCTTTTGTGTATTATTATTTTATGTATGCCATTTTAATTGTGGTTTTGTGTGTGTGTTGTATTGTTATAATTTACTATATAGTTTAGAATTCATTTATTATTTATAGGTTATCTAGGTTTCTATACGTACTGTAAATTTTTAATAGATAGTGCTGTATAAAATTCAATTATTTCGACATATTCAGAATTACATGAGACATAGCTAACCTTACTTTTTATATTTTTTCATGCATTATTATTTTATGTATTCCATTGTAATTGTGATATTATTTTATGTATTGTTATTTATACATTATATATATATTATATATATTAAAAATTGTATATTATTTTATGCCTAATTTGAAATCCCAGAAATTATTAGTGAATATTGATTTGACTGCATTGAATAGTTTAGAATTACAGATGGCGCTGTATAAAATTCAATTATTTTGATATATTCAGAACTACATGAGACATAACTAGCCTCGTTTTTTTATATTTTTTCATGTATTATTATTTTATGTATTCCATTATAATTGCGGTATTATTTAGTGCGTTTTTGTTATTTATTAAATACTTTAGAATTATATTAAATCAATATTTTATAAAAAAGCCACAGTAACCCGTGTCCGAAAAATCCTAGTATACCATGTAAATATTGAATGGTTTTTTTTTAGAACACTCTGTATAATATCAAAAGAAAAAGCTTATATACAGTATGTTATAAAATATTGTAAGCTATTTCACGTAAAATTCCCTTCTCTCACTCTCTTCCCCTCTTCTGTTTTACACGTTCATCCTCGATGGTCTTCAACACGAGCTAAGGTCAGACGGTTACAACTAACCCGAGGGATCTCTTTCGTGTTGCAGGATATTTTCCCTTCCCTATTCGCCCCAGCGAGAAAGACGACATCAGCTGTACTCTCGGGTAAGAGGCAATTCACACAGGAAAAGGGGAGAAAGAGCGAACGTTTTCCACCACTTTCCGATCGTTTCTCACTTTTATGCTTCTACTATTATTTCTTTCTTTTTATCTCGTAATTTTTTCCCTTTTTTTCTTTATTCTTACATTATAACCATTGTTAGTGGGTCTGGTGGGTCTGGTGCTAAGTAACAAGGAGACATTAAACTAGAGTACCAACAGATTTTGTATACCTTTGACCCCTTGCACTATATTAAAAGATGTTATCTGCGAAAGCCACTATAGTGGCGCATCGTACTGGAAGATGACATTCACGAAAGCCACTATAGTGACGCGTCGTATTGAAAAAGCCATGGCATCCGTGAAAGCAACTATAATGGCAGGTTGTACTGGAAGATGATATCCGCGAAAGTCATTATAGTGACGCGTCGTATTAAAAAAGCGATGGCATCCGTGAAAGCAACTATAATGGCAGGTTGTACTGGAAGATGATATCCGCGAAAGCCATTATAGTAGCGCGTCGTACTGGAAGATGACATTCACGAAAACCATTATAGTGACGCGTCGTACTGGACAAAAGATGGCATCCGCGAAGGTAACTATAGTGGCGCATTGTATTGGAAGATGACATTCACGAAAGCCACTATAGTGACGCGTCGTATTGCAAGAAAGATAGCATCCACAAAAGTCACTATATTGGCGCGTCGTACTGGAAGATGACACTTACGAAAACCATTATAGTGACGCATCGTATTAAAAAGCGATGGCATCCGCGAAAGCAACTATAATGGCACGTTGTACTGGAAAAAGACATCCGTGAAAGTCATTATAGTGGTGCATCGTATTAGAAGATAGATGGCATCCGCAAAAGTCACTATAGTGGCTCGTCGTTCTGGAACAAAGATGATATTCGCGAAAACCATTATAGTTCTGCGTCGTACTGGAAGATGACATCCGCGAAAGCCACTATAATGGCACGTAGTACTGGAGCGTGCTTAGATTTAATTTTTTACTATGTCTCCTAGGTGGATTTTTCCTTCTGGGAGCCTTCTAAGGGTGTGTTGCTTGTAATTATCAGTAGCTAACGAGTTTATGTGCTCTAGTCTAAGGTTTCCATGTAAAATAAATTTTTGATACGAAAAATGCACTTTAAATGTTCTACTAAATAAAATATTCTTTAATCCTATCTTCGTCATGAATTATCACATTTTGTATTTACTACCATATGATACTGTTAGACCAACTGAGTAGTGTTAGGTTATGGTGTTACGTTGGTGTACTGATGATGATGCTAGTTGAGATTCAGGAATCCGGTTAGCGGCATGGCGGTCGCCTTATCAGTGCTAGTTCAGAGCCTTGAGCATTTAACCGAGACGACGTCGGATTATCGGAGAAGCTCTCTAACAGCGTAATCATGTTTACGCATACAGGATGATTTCTTGGGGAAGTCTCTCTCTCTAACACTCTCACTTTATCTCTTTATACTACATATATATATATGTGTATGTGTATATGTACATACATAGAGGTAGCTGAAAGCAAGAGCTTTTAGCGTCAGGATGTCTGGGCCATTTTCAAGGATACCTTCGAAGTGTGTTAAGAGAGTTTGAAAGCTTTGGAGAGAGAGCTTGCCCTAGAAGATCTGTTTTCTACTAAGCTTTTCTCTTTTTTTTTTTTCTCTTTTCATTGTATCGACGTATTTCAAGTTGAAGTTTAATACCTCCCATCATCAATCGATTTATAAAAGGGTATTTTATTCGTCATTAGAATTTGTAAAGTTGTCTTACCTGTCCCACCAGAGTGATAAAAAGGACACTTCGCTCCAGATAAACGTCATGTTGGGCCATTGTTGTAGCTTGGAGACCATGTTGTTTAAAATACTTCTCGTAGAGCTGTGGAAGTATTGCTCGAATGTCTTCAACCATCCTGGATCCGTGTGACTATGTGGTACCAGAATCACCTGGGAAGAAATATAGACCCGATTTTTAAATTTAATGAAATTCTACATTCGTTTGTTTTTGAAAATTATGAATGTAAACAATAGTATTATCCTTTAATTCATATATTTTGTTGATTAATAAATACAAGAATTTCCAGTAACGATTTCGTTTAATCCTCTATATCTAATATAAAAAAAAAAAAAAAACAGAAAATGGGTTGGACGGACAATCGCAAAGCTACGTGCGTATATTCGGCGAATATGATTAATGCGATTCTCGTTTTAATCCGTTGTGTTTTCGTCGAGCTATCGGCGGCAGTGAGCAACACAAGGATTATTTACAAACGTTCAATATCAGCGTTCTAATCCCAAGCTTTGGAACGATTCTCGTTAATCAGGGTCTTTTGCGTTGGTTTGTAAACCAGTTTACAGGTAACAGTGATTCTCAATTATCTTTAGTTTTAACAAAGATAAAATATTATTATTACGTGTATACAAATTTTAAAATCAAAGTATATCCGATTGAAATTTAATTATAAATTCATTCCTATGAAATGTAGATTTTGTTTGTTCCTAACCTCAAATCTTCAGAAGTACTTTATCGATTGTTTTGTAATTTTGATACAACGTTGCATTCRCATACAGGTATGTTTTTATTACATTAATTCATTTATATAATAATTAATTTAAGAGAGAGACAGGGGTAAGTGTAGAGTCATCTGTTGGCGATAGATTTCGATGAAAGCGCGGGATATTTGAACATAATCTAACCTTTATCTATACGACAATGGCTCGCAGTCTAATTTTTTCATATTTGTGTTCAATTTTTAATTTCATTTAATTGAATATTTCTGATATTTGATTTTGTGTTACATTGTGTTGAAATTGAGTTTAATTATCTATATATTGGGTTGATCTGAAAGTAATTTCGTATTTTCCTGACACAATAAAGGCATTAGTTGATGCAAACTGACTAATAACAACACATAGGATTCGTTGAGAGGTTAAATTTATCAAATTCAACTGTTTATGCTAACTTGAAAGGTCTAGGTTTAATCTCGAAGCAAATATTGTCTTCATTTTCACAAAAGAAAAACGAAATTACTTTCCAAATAACCCAATATATAAAAATGTAGATTTTGTTTGTTCCTAAACCGCTAATCTCTAAAAGTATTAGGTGTACAAATTAATTCGGTCTGTTTTTTTAGCTCAAAAAGTGCATTTATTTGAAAAGATAATGAATTAACAAATTAATCAAAATATTTTCCATCAATGCTTACAACTTTTATCCACCTCTTACGAAATTTTCGAATCTTATCTCGGAAAAACTTCTCGTCTTTTGAGACGATCCAATTTTGAAGCCAATTTTCGATTTCTTCGAAAGAAGTGAAGTGATAACCTGCCAAATCGTTTAACAATCGTCGAAACAGTTGGTAGACAGAAGGAGCAATGTCCCGAGAATACGGCGGGTGTGGTATGATATCCCATTTGATTGTTTCTCAATAATTTTTTGACAACTTTTGCGACATGAGGCCGAGTGTTATCATACAAAAGAATAACTTTGTCATGTCTGTTCTTATATTCCGATCGTTTTCTCGTAATGCCCATAGATTTTAAACGTACAGACCCTGCTTTTTGCTTTCAACCCCAACGTAAGTGCAAACTCGTCTTGCATTTGACTCAGATCTTCATTGAGTACTGCCTGTATTTCATTGTCTACGAATTTTTTTGACTGTCCCGAACGAGATCTATCTTCAACCCTGAAATCAACACTTTTGAAGTGTCCAAACCATTCTCTACATGACTTGTCAATTAGACCATTGTCACCGTAAACTTCCGCAAGCCTACGATGAGCTTCAGCTGCACTTTTTTTCCAATTTAAATCACAAAATTAAAACTTCCCGCAAATGCTGTTCAATTATCATAAAGTCTGAAATTTTCAACAGCGTAACAACAAACGTTTTGTATAAAACTCAAAATAATATAAACTGGATGTTATCGGTAGATGTTCAATCAGTCTAAAACCATGGCAATCGGCTGTTACTTTTTGAGTCACTTTTGAAAACAGACCTAATTAATTTGTACTTCCAATACATTACAATGTTACAAACGCAATTGTAAAAGATTCAAAAAGAAAACGATAAATGATGAGACGTAAAGTTAATTAATTTTTCTAATCTTCAAATTTATGTGCTTTGAAAGTTAGCATGAGATATAACCAACCATTAAAACTCCCTTCTTCTATCCTCCTCTCTCTTACTTTGACAGCAATGGATGAGAAAAAAGAGGACGAGAAGAGAAAGAGAGAGAGAGAGAGAGAGAGAGAAAGCAAGTGGCGTCGCGACCAGTTCGAAATTTTCGCGGAGATTTCGAATTGGCAGCCGTTGATCGAATTCGTTCGGCTTAATTCGATTCCACGTTCACCGTGCGGACAAATTGAATGGCCATTTCGTACGAAACTCAACACCAACTCCCTCCCCACCCCTCTCCAGCCTCCTCCCCCCAACTCACCACCCCTGTTTCCTCTCTTACTCTTCTCATCTCATCCGTTCACTTCGATATACCAGGTCTCCATTTTTATGTCTTTCTCTCATTTTCGGGGAAATGAAATTCTCGTTTAATACAAAAGGTTTCAACTATCATTGTCGTAGGGTGTTCTATATTTTCTACATATACTATGACAGAAAAACATGAAAAAAAGATTTGACAATAGGTGTATGAGCAATTTTAGTTAATCCTAAAAAAACAAAAAATTTTGTTTACAAATGAAACTTCAAAAATTAACACGTTGCCCCAAATGACGGCTATAGCCGTCCGATCTTTGTATTGGGTTGGCAACTAAGTCATATTTCTGAGCACGATCGTCAAATTAAAAGTGTGCAGCAATGTATTAAAATTATTTATTAAAATGCCGAATAATGATCATGTTATTTGAAAATTAATACTGCTGGCTCATAGAGAGTTAAATGAAATTCAATATACAGACGTGTGTACATATTAATATATTCGTAATATTCGACATTTATAGAAAAAAAATGTCTGTTAAATATCATCCAGAGTATTCTCATCTGTTTAATCTCGCGAAATATGTCGACCGATTGACAATATCGTTAGGCATGAGAACCCTCGTTGCAAAGGATTTCAGTAAACCGATATCCATTCGCTCATAATCAACGTGGAAGCTGCAACACGCTAAGCCCCACATAGTTTACGAACGAATCCGCATTGTGTATCATACGGACATGCGCTTGAATTCTGTATTTCTATGTATCCTACGTACGCGCATTTATGATAGTATGTGAACATTTCTATATGAAATTCAAACTTCCGAGAGTAGGAATTTAACATTCAAACTGTAGCTATTATATACATGATACACTTCTCTCTCTCTCCCTCTCTCTCTATCGTAATCCTTAAAATATTATGACAAAAATTCAATCTATGTTTGATATGGTAGTAAATAATATATTGAGTTGGTAACTAAGTCATTACAGATTTTGTCGACAGATGGAGTTTAAACTTTCTCTTGTTTCGTTAAATTGTTTACAGTACCTAACCTATATTTTCTTATCTCAATCTAGAAATGGAAGAACAAGACGTGTACTTCAGACATATTTTGTTGTATTATTTCCGAAAAAGTAAGAACGCAACGCAAGCACACAAAAAGTTATGTGCAGTATATGGCAATGAAGCCTTGAAGGAAAGGCAGTGTCAGAATTGGTTTGCCAGTTTTCGTTCTGGTAATTTCTCATTGAAAAACATTCAACGATCTGGCCGTCCAGTTGAAGTCGATGAGACCCATATCAAGGCCATTATCAATTCTAATCGTCATAGCATAAGACGTGATATTGCAGAGAAGCTTAATGTATCGCATACATGCATTGAAAAAAGTTTAAAAAAGCTTGGTTATTTCAAGAAACTCGATCTATGGATCCCTCACCAGCTGAAGGAAATTCATTTGGCGTCTGTGATTCGCTTCTGAAACGCAACAAAATTGATCCTTTTTTGAAAAGACTAATTACTGGCGACGAAAAGTGGATAGTTTATAACAACGTCAATCGGATGAGATCGTGGGTGATGCAAGATGAACCAGCCCAGACGACATCAAAAGCAGAGATTCACCAAAAAAAAGATTATGCTGTCAGTCTGGTGGGATTATAAAGGAATTCTGCACTTTGAACTTTACCAAAAAACCAGACGATCAATTCGAGCCTGTACGTTGAACAACTCGCCAAACTGAGCGATGCAATTCAAGCAAAGCGACCAAAATTGGCAAATCGTAAGGGTGTTGTTTTCCACCATGATAATGCAAAGTCCCACACATCTTTGGTCACTCGTCAAAAATTATTGGATATGGGTTGGGATGTGTTGCCACATCCACCATATAACCCTAACCTTGCGCCTTCAGACTACCATTTATTTCGTTCTATGCAGCACTCCTTAAATGGTCAAATTTTGAATAACGCTAACGATGTCAAATTACACCTAATTCAGTTCTTTGATAGCAAAGATAAGAATTTTGATGAACGTGGAATTATGACACTGCCTGATCGATGACAAGATGTCATCAACAAAAATGGACAGTACCTAATTGACTAACTTATATTTAAAATCCGCAATCACTTAGTTGCCAACCCAATAATATAAATGTTCAAGTTAACAAACAGTTTCAATACGTTTATTGGTAAATGACATGTTTAATAATTCAGGTGTAAGGAAAACGTCTAATGTGGAATATAGACTGTGTATAAAAGGATAGAGAGTGAGAAAGTGAAGTATATACGCGTTGAACTTATTGGTATGCATGAGCCAGCCACATATAGGGTCATAGTAGCCCTTTAATACACCCCAAGCTCTTTGCCCTCAGCTATCTTTCCTCTAACCTTCCTAAACATAGAAGATTTTCTCTCTCATTCTCTCTCATCTCTGTAACCTCGGTCTATCTCTTATTCTCTTTCGACTCGTTGCTTTCTCTCATCGCGTTTACCGTAACTTTCCTGCTATTCGAAGGAATCACCATTATCGACCTTAACCGTTATGGAAACCGCGTGTAATAACACAAACCTTGATAGAGGAATTTCGAAAAACAACCCAGTTACAAAGCCCTCTTATCGTTTACAAAAGAGATTTTCTTTAAAGGATAATTTAACGTTTAGTACATATAATTTAACACGATGTTAACTAATAATAACTACTTTCTATTGGAATTGGAAATTCTTTAAATAATTTTTAAATAATTATTTTTTTTATATAGTTCTAAGATGCTCCGACCATTATTCATTCGTTGTTGTGGGTTTGTAATCAAATGTTGATTTAATAGAATTCTAAATTATTTAGTAAATTATTAAAATATACAAAATAATATCAGAATTATAATGAAATGAATAAAATAATATTATAGGAAAAAATATAAAAAGTAAGGTTAGGTATGTCACATGTAATTTTAAATATATCGAAATAATTGAATTGTAATATAGTGCCATCTATAATTCTAAACTATTTAATGCAGTCAAATCAATATTCATTAATAATTTTTAAATTCTTAATATATATATAATATATAAATAACAACATACAAAATAATACTACACTTAGAATGGAATACATAAAATAATATTATTCAAAAAAATATGAAAAGTAAGATTAGTTATGCCACATGTAATTCTGAATAAATCAAAATAATTGAATTTTATACGGCGCCATCTAATATGTATTTACAGAACTTAGAAACCTATATAGATAATCTTTAAATAATAAATCAATTCTAAACTATTAAATAAATTATTATGATACACCAAATAATACCACAATTACAATGGAATACATAAAATAATAATACACGAACAAATATAAAAAGTAAGGTTAATTTTTATATAGAAATTTGAAGAAAACGTATGACGTGAATTTATTAAAATAATTGAATTGTATACAGCGCCATCTAATATGTATTTACAGAACTTAGAAACCTATATAGATAATCTTTAAATAATAAATCAATTCTAAACTATTAAGTAAATTATAATAATACACCAAATAATACCACAATTACAATGGAATACATAAAATAATAATACACGAACACAAATATATATATATATATATATAAAAAGCAAGGTTAGTTATTTCATATGTAAATCTGTATAAACCATACGACGTGAATTTATCCAAATAATTGAATTGTAATATAGCGCTATCTATTGCAAACTTAAAGTACCTAAAAACTTAGATAACCTCTAAATATATAATAAATCTTTAAATTAGCAATAAAAAATGCAAAATAATCAGAACAAAAATTAACCTATATCCAAAGTTACAAATACCTACACAAAATAATACAAATTTTCATTAAGATCACTTAAATAATTTCAAAGTTCATTGGAAACCAATAATATAAGACACTGAATTTTTATTATTATAATAAGATTTTCAAATCATATGTTCTTCTATGAATATACAAAATTCCAAAATATTGGAAATAAGAACGCGAATAGGATATACATTTCAAATTCATTCCACTTGAACGGATAAGACGATATTGGAAGAACATAATTAAGTAGATATAACGTTAAAGTAAATGTAGATATATCGTAATACGTATAACGTCTTATCCATAGTAATGTTACAGTATAAAAGAGAGAGAGAGAGAGAGAGAAAAAGAAGACTTTTTCTTCTGTTTTTTTTTCTTCTTATATAAGAACTTCCTTCAGCTTTTATACGCGTTCCTTGGTATCGTAAATATACCAATATTCTTCAATCTTCTTTAACAAGATGATGTTACTATGATTTGAACGTTGAAGGATTTAATATACAGGGTGGGCTCATAACTTGCTTTTATAAATATTTTACTTTTTAACCGTATAAGTACTGTATTTCCATATTAGTTAATCCGTTTTTTTCCTCTCTCCTATCTTCCACCAAACCTGATATTTAATTTATTATCAAATAATCGTACATTTTGATCAAACAAAAAAGCTTTTACAGATAGCTGTAGATAAAAACTATATATTTACAGTCCATTAATATTACAACCACCCCTCCCACACACACACACACACACATACACATACACATACACATACACATACACATATATCATAGACCATTAAACAACACAATAGCGATAACAATCGTTTCATCGATTATCTCATTCGTCGTGAACAAAACCACGATTATTAAAACGTTTCCGTTAAATTTTGTCTATATATATATATATATATATATATAAAAAAAATGTAAGCGACAAAGATAAAGAGGTTGAAGGGTTAGGGAGAATTTACAGAAAGCATCCACCCTCATCTCCACCTCCCAACCCCCAAGCTATTGTTTGGTCGGGTCAACGAAGTCATGAAATTTAATTGGAGCCTACCAGGGATTTGAAGCTGCATGTGTGTGTGTGTGTTCGAATATTTATCGTGTGTCCGTGTACATTAAACGTGCAAAGAGGACAGAATGTATGGGAAAGGTGGAGAGTAAAGGTTTGTTTTTCTACATAGTGAGAGGAGAGGGGAGGAGTGGGTGGGATAGTGGTGGTGGGATAGGGGAAACAA
>NW_015149072.1:161037-178210 GCF_001465965.1 Polistes dominula | reverse complement strand
TTAGAGGAGGAGGAGGAGGAGGAGGAGGATGAAAAAGAAAAATAACCAAACACCTACGTGCATCGGTGTAATGGATTGTGTACGGAGATAAACATTTCCAACGACGTTTGTTCAACCTCGTGGTTTTTCAACGAGGAATTAACGGAATATACACGTTATTTCTACGTATTTTCTCTATTTTTTTTTTTTTTTACATATGCATTATCTGGATACTGTATATATACATACATACATACATACATACAGATACATGGATAATAAAACGCGTAACTTAGTGTATTTAAACACACGTTATGATATATATCTCTTTTTGTATTATCTTTAGAAATAAATAGATATTATCTTGATGAATTTTAACTTGTTACACATTCTGTTTAACATAATTTTATTCTATCTAATTTTAGTTATGAAAAATCTAACAGAGAGAAAAATGGAAAGAAAATGTTATTATATTTTGATAGATAATCTAATTTCTAGATACGTCATATGTTTTCATAATTATCTCGGTGTATAACTTGTTCCAATAAATCGGTGAATATCAAGAATAGAAATGCAATTTTGCTTATATCTTGATATCCAAGTTTGAATCGTTATTATCAGAATTACGAGTTCCATAATTAGAATGGAAAATGAGAAGAAATATGAACGTAGTATGATTATGAAAGTTTACTATGGTGTTATGTGGTATAGAAATTCATGATTAGATATATATAGGGTGTTCTGAGCTATACGTTGCTGTAACTTTGTTAGAAAATATTGATTTAATATAATTTTAAATTATTTAATAAATTATAAAAACACATTAAATAATACCGTATACATAAAATAATAATAATCGGAAAAAATATAAAAAGCAAGGTTAGTTTTGTCAAACGTAATTCTAAATATATGGAAATAATTGAAACGTATACAGCACCATCTATAATTCTAAACTATTTAAATCAATCAAATGAATATTCATTTAATAATTTTTAAGGTTAGTTTTTATATGAAGATCTGAACAAAATGTACGACGTAAATTTATCGACATATTGAATTATAATACAGCGCCAACTATTGAAAACTTACAGTATCTAAAGAATTAGATAATCTCTAAATAATAAATCTTTAAATTAGTATTAGGAGGGTAGAAGTAAGAAAAATCATCTCATATGAGAGAAAATTTGAAAATGAGTCCAGTGTATGCTATAAATAACAGTTCAAAAACCTACCAGAATGGCGCTGGTGTAGACAAAGAGTATGGGTATGAATGTAGCAATTGTAAACGAATTGAAGTATGCCGAGTTAAAAAATTTAATATTATTGACGACTAAAGTAGTTAATTATTGAAAATTTCAACTACTTGCGTAGTACAAAATAATGTAGTAAATATAACCTTTAAAAAATTATTATGAGAAAACGTGTAGCTAGAATGATTTTATTTCGTGAACTGTGAATGGTACGTTTATTGATTTTTTATCATTGAATTTTATGAAAAAGTATGTGAACAACAAAACAGTTATAGATAAAATTTGTGTTGTGACAAGTTTTGCTTTCCTTGTTTATTTCTCAATCCTACTCTAATAATATTTGGCGCTTCCTTTAAAATTTACCCTGATGCTAATGTGGTGGCACCCTAATTGAATGCATTTTGACAGACACTTTTTCATATATAGAGATGATTCTCTTTAACTCTGTTCTCCATATTTCGTATGTAAATTAAAATAATTGAATTGTAATACAACGCGATCTATTGAAAATTTACACTACCTAAAGATCTATGTAACCTCTAAATATAATAAACCTTTAAATTAGTAATAAAAAATAAAAAATATTTGCGATAAAAACTATTCTATATCCTAAGTTAAAAAAAATCAAACAAAATAAAACAAATTTCATGAAGATCGGTTTCGTATTTTTGAAATTTATTGGAAACCAACAAATGTAACACTAAATTTTGATATATTAAGATATACCATATATAATAAATCAATTCGAGATAATCAAATTAATTAAATCGATAATAAAATGATTTTTGTATTTTCACAATAAATGTTTGTTTCTATTTTAAAATTACAATTCCATGGATATATACCTACACCTTATCGTGGCTTTGTGCCAAAGCCGGTAGATAATTACGCGTGGAAAACGAATGCACCGCATCCGTATAGGGTAATCGCTTGGAAAATACGGAATGTGTAAAATCTAGGATTCATCCTGTTTTCCAAAAGAACAGTTCGCCTGCTAGCATACGCATCCTTATTTACCTCACCCTCTCTTTGATATCAAACCAAGTGTAAATAGACGACTTATTTGGATTTCATTTTTTTTGTCTTTTTTTGTTGTTGTAAATTCTACGCTGGGTGGAAACGAAATACAAAAAAAGATTTTATTTCAAAACAAATTGCACAAAATAACATGAACAAGCCTCGTGAACGAGCCTCGTGAAAGAGGCTCATCCTCTCGCAAACTCAATCCTATATGTTTGTCTCTTTTTTCTTCTTACTTCCGTTTTGCCACCGCTCGCCACAACGTTACTCCGCACCATGTTTCATTTTTTGAAGTGAGAACTTCTTTAGAATAGGGAGTGATTTGAAAAAAAATGAAACGCTGGTTCAGGCAACGAACCGGTAGATGGCGAAGCAACGGAGCCTGTATAGGCACCGTGCGTGATTACAGCGCCATGGTAGCGCGTTGGTATCTATGGAACTAAAAGACGCTACTGCTGAGGTTTTTAATATCTAAACGTATAGGGCTTTGCGATAACAATTCATTTTTGTTATTAAAAACATTTTATTTTTTGCATGTCAAACCACGTGACAATAAAATTTCAATCTTGTGCAATTATGATGCAAAAATTACCGCTAAAATGTAAGTATAATTAATAATTTAAAAACAGTATGAAAGCTGTAGCGTTTACTGTAGTAAATAAGAAGTTAAATTATAGCCACAGTAGATCAAACTTTAAATAATATTTGCAAGCAGATAAAGTACGATGTGACATTGTTATAAAATAAATAAATATATATGTAGGAGAATTTTAAGTGTCGCAGATGTAGACGAAAATCTAGTATTCAGTTCTATTCTTTATATTTTATTTTCTAAAAAGGAAAACTCTATTACACATTTTTATAAAAATATCATAAAATTAATTGTAACACGTATGTTTTGTGAACACGAAAATAAAAAACACCGTCTTTTACTGCCAAAGTTATCCACTGCGTGCGCTAGTGTCCATTTCGGCTTTCCCTACCATGACTTCGCACGGTGCCTATACGGATAGGCAACGGAGCCTGTATACCGATTGGCAACGGAGCCTATATACGGATAGGAAACGGAGCCTGTATACGGACAGGCAAACGGATAAACATTTAACGATTTTTGTGTCCATCTTTGACTATCGCATTCATCAATTTTTATTGCTTGAATTTTGAAGAGTGTAGTTTTTATCAGCTAGTCCACTCCGAGAACATAGTGGTGTCCTTTCTTATATATGGTAATAGTATTATTACAAATAAACCCTACAATTATCCTAAACCTGATGTTCAGCATTTATCTCATTATCTACAATTATCCTACACCTGATGTTTAGCATTCATCTAATTCTCTCGAAACTTTGTTTTTTTTTTCAAGGTTTCACTACTAACACGTGTTAACTGCACACATGTCGTTTCTTTTTCTCTAAAGAATTTTTCACTTCAATAAAATTTCATTAAGAACATTAAGTAATAGTTAAACTCTCAATAAATTGTCACAAATGTTCCGTAGGATCAATTTAATTTATAGTTTGAAACTATATTCAATCGTAGTCCTCGTAACGAAGGATTTTCCGAACATCCAGTATATCCTGGAACACAGGAAGTTCCTGTGGTTAAACTACATCCGACTACAAACGTTTAGTCAAGTTCTCGAAACCACTCGACTGACGTACCAATCGATTTGCAAGATTTGATGGATTCGTCGTCTAACCCTTATTTTTTTGAACCCCTTCTTTAGAAAAAAAAAAAAAAAAAAAAAACGTGGCAGAAATGCATTCACTTCCTTATTTTCTCTTTCTATTTCTTCAACTTCTCCTTCTCCTTCATTTGCAGGATCAGTGTGCAAACATAGTTTGACAAGTTCAACAATACCAGCTCATCAGACCATTGTCGTCGAAATACAATGGGTGGATGGTAGCCCTTTCGAAAACGTTCGCGACAATGGTGCGCGTGTCCACGATTGTCGAACGGAATGCATCCGATTCACCTTCCATTTAAATCCCTCTCTCTCTCTCTCTTTCTCTTTCTCTTTTCTTCTCGTTTATACAATCTCTTCTGCCGAAAACCACGTAGCCTCGTGCACGGAATGCGTTAACGCGTCGTACGAAATTGCGCTTATCAGCTGCCACCAATGTCCGACAGTTTGAACCACCTGACTACCATTACCACTACCCATACGTAAAATTATCGAACCTTCTTCCTATCATTTCATTCTTAGAAAACGATTTTATACGGGATCATCGTTAAAAAAAATATGCTTGATTACACCTATCTTCCACGATTTATACGGTTTTTAAATTTGTATGGTTATAAAAAGAAATAGAAATAAAAGAATTCAGATACAGGACAAACAAATATTTCAACGATATTTTACTTCTTTCATTTGTTTGCGGATTAAAATGGCTCTCCTTGTATATCTTCATATATAAAAATTCAGTAGCACTTTATTGGTTTCCAATGAACTATGAAATTACTGAACCGATATTCATGAAATTTGTTTTGTGTAATTATTTTGAACTGAGGATATATAGGTTAGTTTTTGCTTTGATTATTTTACATTTTTGATTACTAATTTATGGAGGATAGACGTAAGGAGAATCATCTGTATATATGAAAAAGTGTCCGTTGAAATGCATTAAATTAGGGTGGCGCCACATTAGCATCAGGGTTAATTTTAAAGGAAGCGCCAAATATTATTAAAGTAAGATTGAGAAATAAACAAGGAAAGCAAAACTTGTCACAACACAAATTTTATCTATAACTGTTTTGTTATTCACATACTTTTTTATAAAATTCAATGATAAAAAATCAATAAACGTACTATTCACAGTTAACGAAATAAAATCACTCTAGCTACACGTTTTCTCATAATAATTCTTTAAGGTTATATTTACTACATTATTTTGTACTACGCAAGTAGTTGAAATTTTCAATAATTAACTACTTTAGTCGTCAATAATATTAAATTTTTTAACTCGGCATACTTCAATTCGTTTACAATTGCTACATTCATACCCATACCCTTTGTCTACATCAGCGCCATTCTGGTAGGTTTTTGAACTGTTATTTATAGCATACAGCTGGACACTTTTACAAATTTTCTCCCATATGAGATGATACTCCTTAACTCTACTCTCCATAAAACGACATAACCTTACTTTTTTCTATTTTTTTGTGTATTATTATTTAATGTGTTGTTATAATTTACTAAATAGTTTAGAATTACATTAAATCAATATTTTATAACAAAGCTATATTAACGTGTGGTCGGAGCATTTTAGTATATATTTATTTTTTAAATTTATACCACGTTATATTTGATAGTGAAATTTTCTTTTTTTTTTCTTTTAAAATGAAGACAAAATACATGAACCCCTACTATGGTTTGCACAAAGTCGTAAATCTTCTAGGTAGCGTTAATGCTTCGACAAAGAAAAGTTCGAGCGTATAGAACTTACTACTACTACTACTACTACTATTACTACTACTACTACTTCAACTAGAAGAACATACTCGAAAAGAATGACAGTAGTGACATAGTGGTAGTAGTAACAACTGCTTGCGGTAGTGATGGTATTCGTGGTAATCGCGTGGCGTTGCCAACTCGGAGATATTTTCCGAGTCGTTTGTCTCCCTTGACGCGAGTTAAGTGGAAACTCTTCCCTTATAAGCGATATACGTAAAACCTTTTACAATTCTTTACTTTTTCCTTTTTTTTTCTTTTTTTTATCTCCTATTTATTTGTCCAAAAGAAAAAGAAATATAATTTAGGCTAGACAATTGTCTCATAAAAATATATTTTCCTCGTTCGTTTAATTTTTTCTATTCAAAAGAATTTTCGTCGTTTTTAAACTACTGTCAACTTTGATAATTAACACTAGACGACTGTAAAATACAATAATTATGGTAGTTTGACTATTTAAATTAGTTCCTTAATGATCAATTTTTCAGATGCTATTAGAAGAAATTATTGAAATATTTAATAAAGTAACTACAAGTGTTGGGATACAGTCATTCGAGATTACAAAGTTGCAACATACGGTTACTTGTTTTTAAAAAATGAGGACTTCATTCAGAACAAATATTACGCTTACAATTGCCTATTTTTCCAATTTATTGGTTTATGTCAATTACATACATCATCGTGACAAATAGTACACATTTGTTTAATAAATTTGATAATAATTTTATCATGTATAACGAAGGTACGTCATGTTGTAATAACTTTCTAATCATTTTTCATGATATTTTTAACACTCGATTTACAGAAACTGTAAAAATGACGGATTTTCGATTTAATGTTTAAGAATTCTGAACATGTAAACATTATTCTGTAAATATTACATATTGGTTTTTAATTATTTAATGAAACGAATTTATATTTCTAGTCATTTTCTCTGGAACACCTTTGAGCATGAGCAAACAAGTTTGGACTTGTTGTTTACAGTTAGATCGAACTTTTCCATATCACGAAACTCACAGTTCACTGCTGAACTTTGTCGGTAAAAGAAATTATTTTTGGCGGTGAAACATCTCTTATTATTTTATAAAACAAGTAGATCAAAGTGAAAGATAATAAAATACAGTTTACATGTAAAAAAATGTATTGAAAACAACAGTCAATGAAAATCTATAGCTTTTTAATAAATAATTTCAAACAAAACAAAAATTGCATTTTAACATACCCGTCAAAAAGACGGATTTCAGTAAAAAAAAAAAAAAGGTATACAGTCGATGCCCGTAAATCTCGTGTTAATAAAGCTCAATACACTGACATCAAATTGAATAAACTGCGTGTTAATTATGTATAAATAATAATGGATTTTAATTTAGATATATACGCTCGTGACAACAGAACTTAAAATAAGTTTAATTACACAATTAATGGAAACAATGCTACCAACCTTTTGTTTCGGATTTTCCAATTACAATCTATTATCAAATAATACAGTTGTACGTACTTTGATAAAAAAAAAAAAATATTTTATTACAATAACGAACGTACTGCTCTGATGTATTTTAATAATTTGTTTAACTTATCACACATATATATTCAGATGAAAAAAATATTGAATCGTGTCAAACGCGACTGAAACGACTTAGAAAATAAACCAGAATTGGTAATACTCAAAGATTATGCTCATGTAAGNAAAAAAAAAAAAAAGGTATACAGTCAATGCCCGTAAATCTCGTGTTAATGAAGCTCAATACACTGACATCAAATTGAACAAACTGCGTGTTAATTATGTATAAATAATAATGGGTTTTAATTTAGATATATACGCTCGTGACAATAGAATTTAAAATAAGTTTAATTACACAATTAATGGAAACAATGCTACCAACCTTTTGTTTCGGATTTTCCTATTAAAATCTATTATCAAATAATACAGTTGTACGTACTTTGATAAAAAAAAAATATTTTATTACAATAACGAACGTACTGCTCTGATGTATTTTAATAATTTGTTTAACTTATCACACATATATATTCAGATGTAAAAAATATTGAATCGTGTCAAACGCGACTGAAACGACTTAGAAAATAAACCAGAATTGGTAATACTCAAAGATTATGCTCATGTAAGCCGACACTGTTCAATTTTAATTCCAAGTAAGTTGTACTTACAGTCAATGACCGTAAATCTATAACTATGATCTTTGTACATCTTACCTTCAAAGGTGGTCTTGTTGGATCCTTCCTGAGTTCAGCGTAACGTGCCTCAAAGCTATCGTCCCAATATTCTCGACTTCGCATCCAAGATGGCTGAAACGTATAAAGAAAAATTGTAACACATACATTACGTCTTACATTTTAATAAAAACAATTTAATAATCATCTATTTTTATGAATTTTCATCAATTTGTAACTTTTACAAAAGATATTTCTTTTATAAGTTGACCCCAATGACACAAAATTCGAATTGAATTTTTATGATCTCAAGAAACTTCTTTCTTATTTTCGTTGAACAAGCTTGTTTTCGAACGAAAGAAGAATCATTTAAGTTAGAAAGATGAAGGAAAACAGAAAGAGAGAGAGAGAGAGAAAGAGAAAGAGAAAGAGTTCGTTAAACTCATTAAAACGTGTCACTGGATTTCTACAAACTCTTGAACAAATTAAGCAATCAATGTAAACTAGACAATTAACGTTTGTAATTAATTTACTTAAAAGTTTATTATTCCTTCGGATCGTATTTCTTCTTTTTATCCCGTGTTTTTTTTTCTCTCTTCAATAACACAGCTGAAATATTCTCCAATCACATTTACCTACGTTACATCCATTTTCTAAAATTAGCGTAATCCCATAACAAGATTCGATTTGTTTGTTACAATTTCGTTTGGATCGCTTTTATTTGTAGATTTTGTATTTTTGTTTTTATTATTATCATCATCATCTACTTATCAAGAACTTAATCAGCTTTCCAAAACGTGAGATCAGTTTGAAATGGAATTTGATTCGTGGCATATTACACCGCAATACATATTATCCGGCTTGCAGGCAGCATTTCATTGCAAATATTACTTTCTACGAATTATTATTCATCCGTGGTGACGATAATGTGCTTCGAAGTGGGCGTACAGCCACGTAAAATCGGCTTAACGTCGAACAATCGATGAAATTGGTATCGATTAGGTCGAGCTCGTATTATCCAGATACTTAATTTGTATTATAAAGAGTAACTCTGTATAAAGAGAAAGAGAGAAAGAGAAAGAGAGAGTAGAGAGTAGAGAGTAGAGATAAAATAGAAATAACGCGAGTTGAAAATCCACGGTTATTTACTACTGTAGAGTACGCTAAAATAAGCTTGGTTATTAATTAATTATCACGCATGAGCGACGATTTAATTTGCATCAAATTGCAACCCCAAAGCTCTCGAAGTTAAAGCCATGCTAAATGGAATGGGAGTGGGAGTTGGAAAAGGTTTGGGGAAAAGAGCGAATAAGGGGGGTTGGTTGGTTGGTTGGTTGGTTGGTTGCTTGCTGCTGCACTGCATGCGGATTCGGATTATGGCAAGTGGAATTCCAGCAACAGGATATCGTTTTCCTCTTGCCGTATTCCTCTTCCTTCACCACCAAAGGAATTCTCTTTATCTCTCTCTCTTTTTTTCATGTGACATTTCTATGTTAGAGAAGGATCCTTTAGGTACTCTAATCGTAAAAATCAATTTCTCAATGACTTGGTTCTCTTTTCTCACATTAAATCTTTGCCCTCGATTCAACTGTTTAATCCTTCGTGATTGGATGTCCCTTCTTAGGAGACATCAGACTAGTCATCAGATTACTATGTTGTTCGGATAAAGAAAAACAGTTTCAGTCTTGTATTAGGGCGTGTGTCAACGTGTTGTGTGTTTTGCTCATTTATTTGTTTAAGTTTAAATAATTCGCTCTTATAAATTGATAAACGTGAGTCATAAACGGAAAAACTGCCAATGTTGATACGAACAAAAAGAAATGAAGGACTCATAAATCTTCATACGATCGAGACAAAGATGGAATTAATTGAACGTTCTGAAAATGGTGAATCTTTTGCTTCAATTGGACATTTGTACGGTGTAAACAGATCTACGATATGTTGAATTTTGAAAAAGCAAGAATAAAATGAAGAAATACGTTGAAAATTGTGGAAATATATCTTCAAAGATTGTTTACAAAAGACACGGCATAGTGATGGATGAAATGGAAAGATCTTTGTCATCATGGATTGATGATCAACATCAACATAATGTCCCCTCTGAGTTTTTCAATTATTCAAGCTAAGGCTCTTAGTTTTGCATGAAGATTGGACGACTAAATTTAAATGAAGATTCTAACATGGTATTTCAAGCAAGTAATGGCTGCTTTGACAAATTTCAAATAAGATATTCTTTAAATAATATTCAATTAACACTGGAAAATCGGCCGATGCAGATAAAGAACTTTAAAAGACAATTTTTCGGTGCATATTTTTTTACATCCCTCTACTTTCGATTATTCAACATTCGCACACACTTTCAGGAACCAATTATGCAACTAAGTGATTGAGGATTTTGTCGATAGATGGCTTTTTAAAATCAGCAATGACTCAGTTGCCAACCTAATATTAGTAACAATAATTTTCTGTACACCAATACACCGATTAACAATGAAGACAGGCATTTGTCATAATGAAAATCCTTGAAACGATCTGTAACAATTTTTTGTGCATATTTTTTTACATCCTTCTACTTTCAAATATTCAACATTCGCACATGCTTTCAGCAATCAATTATGTGCAAAAGTTGAGGGCCTACTGTATTCTTCTTTTTCTTCTTTTAATTTTTTTTTTATTCTTTAATGGTGCATCAACGTAATCGTATTAACTTTTGACCAGGAAAAAAAGTTTCGAATGGAGGGTAGACAAAAAAAAATATAAAAAGAAGGAAAAAGATCAAAGGGAGTGGATAACAAAAAAAAAAAAAATAAAAATAAAAATAAAAAAAAAGGAGCGTAATCGACGAACTCTGGTCAGTCGGCTTTGCGTCCCACAAAACAGTGATTGCGATATTGATTCTGTTTGCCACTCACGACCGCGCCCGGATAAACATTTATCCGATGAGGACCGATATTTTTGCATAACTCGAATGTAACGTGTGGAATTGATACTTTACAAAATTGGTTGGTTTGAAAGATATAGATACAGGGTTTTCATATCCACCAAAAAAAACCATTCAATATTTATATATCATTTAAACAATATATAATATGTTAATAATATTGGAACTTGGTTGTCTGGGATCAATTTTTTGAATGAGTCAGCAACTTTAGGTATTTAAGATCGATCATAAACCAGACGAACGAAATAAAAGGAAGAACTTAAGAAAAGAATCAATTTAGGCAATTTCAATAAATTACTCAGCTTGCAATTGCTTTAAAATCAGGATATACAGGACAATCATCCTACCGGTAGTCCTTTATGGTAGCCAAACGTGGTGTCACTTACGTTATGGGCTCAAAAAAAATTGACGCTTTTCGAAAATAAAGTTGTTCCGTAAAATGTTCGGTGTAAAATACGATGAGGAAACGGACGAATGAGAAAACCCCATAACCTGGAAGTACACCGACTGTACAAAACCGGACTTCATTAATGTCGTAAAATCTCGCCGATTAAGATAGGCAGGTGTCACGTGGTGCGCATGGGGATGAATCGAAAGATGCTTAAAATACACTTCGGTATACCGAACGGGAAAAGACCACTGGGTAGACCGTGACGTAGATGAGAGGACAATATTATTTTGGGATCTTAAGAAAGTGGGCTACGAAGACCGCGAATGAAGGAGTCGCGGCTCAGGGATGAGAACACTGGCGGGATTTAGTATTTGTGGCAATGAATTTCAAGTCAGACTTGAATATCACGAGTCTGACTCGTAATCGATTGTTTCGTACCAAACATGATGATGTTCAGGGATGATCAGTTTTGTGTACAGTATTTTATATTAATTTTAAATTAATGAACAAAAATGTTTATATCTCAGAAATACTTGACTTTTTGATCTATGTTTATCTAAAATTTTTTTAACTCAGTTTAAGTATTGTATCTCTTTACAAAAGCAACTTGAAAAATATTCTTGGAATACATAGAAAACGACATAAATATACATGTACGTAGAGATCCTTCGGGGGTGGATGAGAAAAAAAGAAAAAAGAAAAAAATCCGGTGACTTATAGACGACAATAAATATCGTTGCTTTTATCGTCATACTTCGTGTTCAAGTTGCTTGGCCCTACCCAAATTTATGAGTATCACCGTCAACTTCGTCATCATCCCCTCCTCACATTGAAAATATACAAAAGAAAAAGAAAAAGGAAGAAGAATGTAATAAATAAAAGCAATATTATAATTAGTACTAGTTAGGGACCCTATAGGAGGGACGAGCCATGTACATTGCTAGGCTGAAAATATCTGGGGGGGGGATAGCTTCCGTTGCATCGCTCAGCCATGTTTATCTTTAGTATGTATTAACGACTGTGATTAGTTTAAGTTTCGAATACTTCTAGTTTTTTTATTGTGATATTTATATTTAATTGTTTTGTTTTTTAGTAATTTTCTATAAGTGTAAGTTTAATTTATTCATTTAATAATTACAAGTATAAATGTGCAAACCTAACCTATAACTTATCGTTTGTTTACAGACTAAAATGTTTCAATCATACGCGCGTAATCACGTGACTACACGAGTTCCTGTCCCCCAGCAATGTGTATGGCGCATCTCTCCTATAGGGTCCCTAGTACTAGTATCCATTGCTAGTAATATCCTAGTATTATCGTAGAAAAAGAAAAAAGGAAGGGTTAAAAAAAAATAAATAATGCAAAAGAGTTATTACAACTTAAAGAGAGAGAGAAAGAGAAAGAGAAAGAGAGAAAAAGAAAGTTCCTGTCCCTCAGCAATGTGTATGGCGCGTCTCTCCTATAGGGTCCCTAGTACTAGTATCCATTGCTAGTAATATCCTAGTATTATCGTAGAAAAAGAAAAAAGGAAGGGTTAAAAAAAAATAAATAATGCAAAAGAGTTGTTACAGCTTGAAGAGAGAGAAAAAGAGAGAGAGAGAAAGAGAAAAAGTAAAGTTGATACGAGATATATCGTAGATTTTCAAGCGCGAGAAGAAGATAAGTGTTGAAAGAAACGTACACACGTGGATTAATAAGTGTGAGTGAGTAAGATCGAAAAAAAAAAAAGGAAAAAAGGAAAAAGGGTTTACAAGTACTATGAGCTTGTGAAAGGTATGGAAGAAAGAGAAGGAAGCGTATGATTTATAGCTACGATAGGGGGCTAGCAACCTAGGAAATGTATGGAAATACATTCCAAGTTAGCAAGGAGATTCAAGCTAGTGCGAATGAATAGCCGAGGGTTAGTAAAAGAGAAAGAAAGAAAGAAAGAGAGAGAGAGAGAGAGAGAGAGAGAGATAGAGAAAGAGAGAGAAGCCCTCAAGACCGGAAGTCTGGCTGTTCTTGTCGCCGGGTGTCGAGTGTAAACGGTAAAGCATTCAGCTTGATGGAAAACCAAGCCGTCAGATTAACAAGAGGACAAAGCCGATCGACTTGTACCATGGAAGGAAGAGAAAACTTTTGAGTGTTACGAGTTTTAACACGTTCACTGACAAATAAATTCTTACTTTTTGTTTTGTTTTGTTATCTAATTCTATGTAAAAATCGAGATATGATCATTTTTATATATAAAAATTTCGTGTCACTTTGTTGGTTTTCAATGAAATTTCGAAATTATTGAACTGATTTTAATGAAATTTGTTTGATTTTATGTGAGTTTTTTTGTTTTTTCAATTTACGATAAAGGATAGTTTTTATTGCAGTTATTTTGTATTTTTTATTACTAATTTAAGAATTTATTGTTATTTAGAGGTTATATAGTGTTTTTAGGTATTCTAAGTTTTCAATAGATAGCGCTGTATTACAATTCTATTGTAGTATTTCAATTTACATACAACATAACCTTACTATTTCTATTTTTTAGTGTGTTGTTATTTATATATATATATATTAAAAATTCTATGTTGTTTTATGCCTAATTTGGAGTACCAAAAATTTAAATAAATATTAGAAATTAAATAATATAAAATAAAATTAAAATATATTAATTAAATAATAAATTCAATTAAATATTATTAAATTAAATTAAATTATATTAATTAATAAATAAATTAAATTATATAATATTAAAAATTATTAAAAAAGTGAATATTAATTTGACTGCATTACATAGTTTAGCATTATAGATGGCACTGTATATAATTCAATTATTTCGATATATTCAGAATTGTATATATATATATACAATTATATTATTATATTCAGAATATAGTTTAAAATTATAGATGGCACTGTATACAATTCAATTATTTCGATATATTCAGAATTGTATATATATATATATATATATACAATTATATTATTATATTCAGAATATAGTTTAGAATTATAGATGGCACTGTATACAATTGAATTATTTCGATATATTCAACATTCTATATATATATATAAAATGAGCTGAGTAAAAAGGAATAGTTTTTAGTAACTTTTTCGAAACTCATTTTACACGTTAAAGTGATGAAATAAATTCTCAGCATTTTGATCTTCGGCCAGTTTGATAAATTAACCTTCTCTCAATGATTTCATCTTGAGACTCAATCTCGTGAAATATTAATACGGTCTAAACGTCTCCGAGAAGCTTTTAGCACTGAAAGTAATCACAGCTCTTTCTTGCTCAGAGCTAATCGTGAAATAAGGGCACGGTCTTAATATTAGATGCGAAAGGAAGAGAGAGAGATAGAGAGAAAGAGAGAGATAGAGAGGAAGAGAAAGAAGGGGAAGAGGAAATTGGATAGCAGAGTTAATCTCAATGGTAGACATTCTTCTATCTAACGTTTAGATCTTCCATCGTGGTATTTTCTAAAGAAATTGTCGATTATCCACTGATCAGTCAGATTATCCCATCATCGATGATAATTAAAAAATATACAATTGAGATCATTATTGCAATTTTATGTTATTTACAATTGGATAATTTACGAGGAGTAAATATTATATCTGTCAATTTGGATATATTAAAATTTAGTGTCACATTGTAGGTTTCCAATGAAGTTCGAAACTACTGAAGTTTGATCTTAATGAAATTTTTTTTATTTTGTGTGATTCTTTCCATATTTTTTATTTTTTATTGCTAATTAAAGGATTTTTTATTTAGAGGTTATGTAGGTCTTTAGGTATTGTAAGTTTTTAATAGTTGGCGTTGTATTACAATTCAATTATTTTAATTTACATACGACATAACCTTACTTTTTCTATTTTCTCATGTATTATTATTTTCTGTGTTCTTACAATTACCTAAATAGTTTTGAATTGATTTATTATTTAGAGGTTATGAAGATCTTTAGATACTGTAAATTTTCAATAGTTGGCGCTGTATTACAATTGAATTATTTCAATTTACATACGACATAACCTTACTTTTTATTTTATTTGGTGGTATTATTATTTTATGTATTCCATTGTAATTGTGGTATTATTTTGTGTGTTATTATAATTTACTAAATAGTTTAGAATTAATTTATTATTTATAGGTTATCTAAATCTTTAGGTACTGTAATTTTTCAATAGATGGTACTGTATTACAATTTATTAGGTGGTTCGGAAAGTCGTTTCGTTTTTTGCTGACGCAATATTGGCATTAATTAATGCAAACCGACAAATAGTAAAACGTGAGATTGATGAGAGGTTAAATTTATCAAATTCAACTATTTATGGCCACTTAAGAGATTTGGATTTAACCTCAAAGCAAAAATTATCTTCATTTTTACAAAAGAAAAACGAAACAACTTTCCGTACCACCTAATCATTATTTCAATTTACATACGACATAACCTTACTTTTTCTATTCTTTCGTCTATTATTATTTTATGTATTTCATTATAATTGTATATTGTTATTTATATATTATAAATTCCCATAAATTATTAATGAATATTGATTTGACGCCATTAAATAATTTACAATTATAGATAGCGCTATATACAATTCAATTATTTCGATATATTCAGAATTACACGTGACATAACTAACCTTACTTTTTATATTTCTTCGTGTATATTATTATTTTTATGTATTCCATTCTAATTGTGGAATCATTTAGTGTGTTGTTACAATTTATCTAATAGAATTATATTAATAAAATTATTATATTAAATTACAATTAATTAATATAATAAATTAGAATATTAGTATAATATTAAATCAACAATTTATAACAAAACCACATCAACGCGTAGTCGGATCATTCTAATAATTTATAAAATATCAAGGAATAAATTATACGTAAGTTTGACAAACGTACTTGATCGAGGATAAGTAGATTCAGTGGAAGAGATCAACGTTCGAGAAGACATATTGGCTTCTTTTGCTCGTGATCGGGGTTTGCCTGATGCCTTTGCGGCTTTCCTACAGGTAGGGAGGGTTAAACGCGTGCGTGTGGGTTTTGTGTCTCCAAAACTGTCTCTAGTCGAGAGAACATGTGAGAGAGAGAGAGAGAGAGAGAGAGAGAGAGAGAGAGAGAAAGAGAGAGAGAAAGAGACAGACAGACAGACAGATAGTGAGTGAACCGGACAGGATCGACGAATCGATCGAGTCTCCTGTCGATTCGCACGTTCCTGTGCAATCTATTGCACTCCATAGACCACGGATAGGATAAGAGAGAGAGGAAGAGAGAGAGAGAGAGAGAGAAGTGAATTTAGAGTGAGGGTGTTCGTTTGACGTTCGGAGATACTCTGCGATCGATCCTAGCCTTCTCTAACAGTCTATACTATCCTCATCCCTTTTTAGTTCTCTCTCTCTGTCTCTCTCTCTCTCATGCTCTTTACTCAAACGCAATTCTATATATATATATATATATTCTCCATGCTGTTTCGTCCCATCCTCAAATGTGCTTCACGTTTACGTGACACCGAACTCGTGTTTCCGACGCTCGTGAGACTCACCTCAACCAATACAACCCTTCAGTTTCTCTCCCTCCTCTCCCCCTCCTCTACCCCTCACTCTCACTCTCTCTCTCTCTCTTTCTCTTATCGATATATATAAATGTATATGTATGTTCTTTCGACATACCGTTGAAAGAAACTTTCAATGTCTTTGAATATCATTAGTCTCGTTTCTTTCATTTTTACAGATTCCTTTTGAAATTGTTTGTTGACTGTATTGTTGTATTATATATGTGAATAGGGGGGTGTAAATGGGAATGGGGGTTGAAACAGTTCGTTGAGAGAGAGACATTATGTTCAAAAAATAAAAATGTTTATATGTATGAAGATTGTGTATAACACCCAAGCGTTTATATGCATAGTTATATTAACACTAGATTTACGGTCATTGACTGTAAGTACAACTTACTTGGAATTAAAATTGAACAGTGTCG
>NW_015149072.1:142827-156857 GCF_001465965.1 Polistes dominula | reverse complement strand
TGACATTCGCGAAAACCACTATTGTTACGTGTCGTATTGGTAAATTGCATTCGCATACGTCACTATAGTGGTGCGTCGTATTAGAAGATAGGTGGTATCAGCGAAATTCATTATAGTGGTGCGTCGTACTGGTAGATGACATCGGCAAAAGTCACTATAGTGGCGCGTCGTATAAGAAGATAGATAGCATCGGTGAAAGCAACTATAATGATGTATTGTATTGGAAGATGGCATCTGTGAAAGCCACTATAGTGGCGTGTGGTGTCTAAAAGGTTAAAAATTTCATTGAAAGAATTATACTTCCCTCGTATAAACGCACGTAACCCCAGTAATAAAACGCAAATTAGACGCAACCCTGGTTAGCGACGACAAAATGAGAATCTTAAATATTTCTCTGCATATTATGCAGATATTTGTGAACGAAGATTGGAATTTTCTCTCTCTCTCTCTCTCTCTCTCTCTCACTCTGTTTCACCCTCGTGATATTACTGAGATGGTGTACTCACTGAACTGCACGTGCGCTACTGAAACAGGACAGACATTTCCGCATAAATTCATCACTTTAATTACGTGGTTTAATTATGATATTTATCACTGGACGAGCAATTTCGAGCAGCTGAAAGAGAGAGGGGCGGAGAGAGAGAGAGAGAGAGAGAGAGAGAGAGAGAGAGAATAGGAAAAAGACGACGATTGCGTCCGATTTATTTAGCCGTCGTCTCTTCCGATCGTCGAACGTTTAATCACCTTTCTTTTTTTTTTTTTTTCTACATGGAAAAGATAAATCGAGGAAATGGAAAGAGAACTAGAACTAGTAATTTATTTGGTGATAAAATATCAAGACTAAGTGTTCTATGAATTAAAAAAAGAAAAAGGAATTGGAGACAAACGTTTGACCAACCATTTCAAATGTTTCTAATCGAACGACAAGAAAAGGGAGATAGGAGAAGCACAAAAAAAAAAAAAGGAAAAGAAAGAAAATCAAAAAGAAAGATTGATGTAGCGTAAAAGTGAGAAAGCAAGACGATAAATCAAAACGAAAGAAAGAGAGGGTTGCAAGTATAATAATGCATTAAACATGCTCCGATGTAATATTATCTGCGAAGTTAACAATAACGAACGAGGAAGGCATTTGCCTAGCACGTTCCTAGGTGAACTAATGTTACCGTTATAATATGATATAAAGCGTGACGTCATCATACTACCATGACCACATAAATGCAACCAACTCCATTTCTCATAGTTTTAATTATAGTCTACACAATCTTGACTGCTTAAGTATTTTCATTCCTCAACACATTTTTTTTATTCTTTACTCTCGTATCGTACGTATAGCAAATTTATTGTTGATTAATGTAAGATTAATGTAACGCTAATGATTAATTCGATGTACATAAATGAAAGTGATAAAAGGAAATGGTTTCTTTTATCTTGTAATACGTTTTTATTTAGTAAATGTAATACTAGTGTAATTTTTATTACGTCAAGTCATACATAACTTCTGTTTTTTATGAGACAAAGAATGACGTTTCTGTGACTGATAAATGCAGGACACTTTTCATGGAGTTTCTTTTTGCACTCTTTGCATCTGTTGGACATATCTGACTGATTCTCACTCTGACTCTTGTTTTGACTCGGACTGAATGACTCTGGATCTGATTCTTACTGATTTTGACTCTTACACTGACTTTGGATCTGACTCTTACTCTGACTGACTGACTCTTGCTCTGATTCGGACTGACTGACTCTGGATCTGACTCTTACTGATTCTGACTCTTACTCTGATTGACTGACTCTTAGTCTTACAACTAATGCTGACTCTTATTAACTGATTGACTTGGTACTGACCGACTAATACTGACTCTGACTCTGACTGACTAACTGACTCTGATACTGGCTAACTGACTGACTTTTACACTGACTGAATGACACTGACTCAGATCCTTCCTCTGACTCTGATACTGACTTTGACTTTTACTCTAACTCTGACTGACTGACTCTGACTTTTACTCTGACTTTTACTCTGACTCTGACTTTTACTCTGACTCTGACTTTTACTCTGACTCTGACTTTTACTCTGACTCTGACTTTTACTCTGACACTGGCTCAGACTTATTGACTCTGGATCTGACTCTTACTGATTCTGACTTTTACTCTGACTAACGTACACTGACTCTTATTTTGATTGACTGACTCTTAGTCTTACAACTAATGTTGACTCTTACTAACTGATTAACCTAGCACTGACTGACTAATACTAACTCTGATTCTGACTAACTGACTCTGATTCTGATTGAATGACTGACTCTTACTCTGACTCTGACTGACTGACTCTTGCTTTGACTCTTCCTCTGACTGACTGACCCTTAGTCTTATAACTGATGCTAACTCTTACACAATAAATGAATGAATATGATTGAAAGAAGCATCAAGGTGTTGCAACCGCTTAAAATTATTTAACGAATAATAGTTAAGCATCAATATTTTACGAGATAACTTTGACTATCATTCAAAAAGGGAAAGAAGATAAAAAGAGATAGAAATATAAAGAGATAAATGGAGATGAAGAGATGATGATGAGAAATTCGATATCAAAGGTCGAACGTTGATTGATCTAGGAAGGGAATACTAGACAAAGGGAAAGAGGGTACACATAAAGTATGAAGAGTATGGTATGGGGTTGGTAGTGTGGGATAGGGGGTGTCGTTATTCGTTTTATTTTCCTCTTTTTCGTCTAATAGCACGTCAGAGGAGACACGTAAACGACGCTGGAGTAGACGATGACGACGACGACGACGACTACGACGACTACGACGACGACAACAAGGGATGAGAAAAAGATGGAGAGGGTGGGGATTGGGGGGTGGGAGTGACGTCGCGACGACAACGTCGACTACGATGGCGGTGAAAGGAAGGCAAATGGGTGCATCTACCGCATTAAGCACTCCACTGTTCTCGACACGTGATTGACGAAGAGTGGTTCACCGTTTCCGACCACACGAATGCACCAAGATTACAGTCGAATGCGTTTCGAATGCTTATACCCCTTTAACCACCGCCATTTTCTTCTTTTTTTCTTCTTTTCTTTTATCTTAACGATCACATTATAAGCTCGGTATTGTCCTTATTGCTATTGTTTATTTAAATAAGAATAAATATATATGTTTTAATATAAACATTCAGTGTGTAGTGTCACATTGTTGATTTCCAATGAACTTCGAAACTACCGAACTGATTTTAATAAAATTTGTTTTATTTTGTATGATTTTTTTCAACTTAGTGCATAGGGTAGTTTTTATTGCGATTATTTTTATTTTTTATAGCTAATTTAGAGGTTATCTAGGTCTTTAGATACTCTAAGTTTTCAATAGATGGTGCTGAATTACACTTCGATTATTTTAATTTATATACGACATAACCTTACTATTTCTATTTTTTAGTTGTTATTTATATATTATTTATTATATATATATATATTAAAAATTGTATGTTGTTTTATGCCTAATTTGAAATCCCAGAAATTGTTAATTTATTAAATATTAATTTAACTACATTAAATAGTTTAGAATTATATTAAATTAACGTTTTATAACAAAACCACAGTAACACGTAGTTTTTATTTTTTCTTCTATATCTCTAATTACGTAACATAATATTTTGATGATTTTAGTATAGTGTAATGACAACCTAATTATAAAATGTTGTCTCAATCCTAAGCAATTGTAATAATTTTCATTCTAATTAATCGTACGTCGATCTAATGACGTTCAAGTAAATTCTTCCCCAACTGAATGTTAGTTGCTCGATTGCGAGGCTATGCGAGGTTATTAAATTGATCAAAATGAAATCAAATTGAGATTGAATTAAAGCAAATCAAATTAAGTTGAATGAAATCGAACGAGATAAAGAGAAAACTATATCATCGACGGCAAAGAACGAAAATTAATAAGCCAATTTCCATGAATATTATAAAATCACCTTTAGAATGATTTCGATCCCCTTCGATAATTTTTTTCTTTTTGCATGCAACGACAACGACAACGACGACAATGGTGGGTTGACATTTTTTGCAGAATATTTCGTTATAAAGTATGTCATCGTCAACGAAAATAGCACACAGGGTTTTTTTTTCATCGTCAGCCAGTAAAGCAGAGAATTTGATCGAAGTGCGTTGTCGTAAAAATGCATAATGCAGTCAACATAAATTTCATTTGGCACACGATGTCTGATTTGCAACGGCAGCCCTACCATCACCTCCATAATCGCACACAAGTTGAATGAATTTTGAAATAATGAAAAACGTTTACAATATTCTTTAACCTCTTAGACACTACACGCCATCTATAGTGGCTTTCGCGGATGCCATCTTGCAGTACGACGCGCCACTATAGTGGCTTTCGCGGATAACATCTTTTAAAATATATTATACCTAATTTTAGTATTAATTATTAAAGTATATGTGTATCATTTCCTTAAGAAAAATTCTAATTAAATTATTAAATACTTGATTTCAATGTACTCGCCTACAAAACAGCCATTGCAACATTCACCAGTGCATAAGAGGTTAAAGAATAAACAATTCATCTATCTCACAAAACAAAAAATCGATGTTTTGGAAAAGTTCGAAGTGGTGTTACTCTTTAAACTGACATAATCACGAAATTTAAAATAACATCTTTCACGTTAAGGAAGAAAATGTTGGATCGTTGGCAGGACAATGAGACGTTCTGAAAAGTTTTCGGTCGAAGGGTAGTAATAGAAAGGGGGTTCTGAATATTCGTGGATAAACGAGGGTGCAAGTTTTATGAACTAGAGCTCGGTGTTTGCTGCTGCTTCGATGTTCGTCGTTCGTCGACTACTCGACTAACGATAAATAAATAAAATACTTTCGTGGAAGATATATTTTTTTTTTCTATTTCCTTTTTTATCCCTACTTTTTATTTCTTCTTCTTCTTCTTCTTCTTCTTCTTCTTCTTCTTTCCACCATTCTCTTTTTCCATCCCGTGGGAATGCGCGTAGACCGTCGCATTTTTTCTCAAGTCTGCAGCAGCAAGGATGTCGGAAGGATAAAAAGCTTTTTGTTTTCGACGAACGTTTTACATGCAAAAAATATGAAAAACTAAAAATATAAGGACAAAAACTTAGATATACGTTCACATTGTATAATATTCATAGACACGAATGGAATCATCCACTTTAATTTAACGAGTAGATCATTCTTTAGGATTATAATATGTTCCCATAATTATGAAAATGATTTAAATCATTTTTAAACTAATTTTTGTATAAACGATGCATTTATACAGATTCTTGAAAGTCTCTACAACAGATGTAATGAAACAAAATCTGATGAATACTGCACTGTATGGAGGAACAAACAAATGAACAGCTGAAACCAGAAAACTTGCGACCCACTGTGAAACACGGTGAAGGTTCTGTACTTGTTTTGGGACTGCATGAGTGCAGTTGGTTTTGGCATGATCATGATACCCCTTCATTTCGCAACAAAATTACTTACAGTACTAGCGGATGTATTAATATTTCAATTATTTTTAAGATATCCGATTATTTTGATAGCACTTATCTTTGGATTATGTTTTATCATTCTTGTGATAACTCGTCAAGTGTACCGATTAATTTTCCGTGAACGTCCATTTCTTGAGTTATTTTACAGTTTCTTTCTTAATCCATACTTATCAATGATACTTTGTACAGTAGATCAAGGTCTGTTTAGAATTCGCGATGTTTCTAATAAACTTTTACATTGATTATGTAAATTAATCATTGTTCATTCTTCTATCGTTGTTTCCACACATTTTTGTCCCATTTTCCAACAATAATTTTCGATTAGTTGCTTATGGTAACTAAACACCTCTCTGAGATAATAGGAAAAACTGTATAGCTATATTCTGTCTCATTCTCTCACAGACTCAATCCTACATGTTTGTCTCTTTTTCTCTTCTTATTTAGTATCTTGACCGTTTCATAGACACCCGTTGCTCTGTTACATCGCCGTCTACCGCTCCGTTACATCGCCGCCTACCGCTCCGTTGCATTGTTTCAAATTACACCCATTCTAAAGAAGTTTTCACTTAAAAAAAAAAAAAAACCATTTGGTACGAAAAAGCCACAAACAAAATCTTGTCCGAGTTTCAATCGTTCGATCGAAAACCTTACGTTTTACCAAATTCAACCTATGTAGAAAAGAAGCAAAAAATGAGAGTTCTCTCTCTCTCTCTCTCTCGCTTTCACTATTATTCGAATCTCAGAGTCTTCTTATTTATCGAATAGCTACTCCGCTGGCAGAACACCTTTTTATCCTCTCGTGGTACGAAAGAGGATCTGCCTATCAATGTAGTTGCCTTTCAGAGGATCAGAGGGACCTGCGTTACGTTTCTTCGAGAAATGAAAGAGACGTTGAAATGGAAAAAAGCCGAATATAAAGGATCAAAATATAATATATATATGTATTAGGATGTTCCGGACACGGGTTGTTGTAGTTTTGTTAGAAAATATTGATTTAATATAATTCTAAGCTATTTAGTAAATTATAACAACACTGTAAATAATAATACACGAACAAAAATAGATAAAAGTAAGGTTATGTCGTATGTAAATGAAAATAATTGAATTGTAATACAATGCCATCTATTGAAAACTTACAATACCTAAAGATCTAGATAACCTTAGACTAATAAATCCTTAAATTAGCAATAAAAAATATAAAATTATTGGGACAGAAACTATCCTATGCACTAAGTTGAAAAAAAGCACACAAAGTAAAAGAAATTTCATTAAAATCGGTTCAGTAGTTTCAAAGTTCATTGGAAATCAACAACGTTACACTGAATTTTTACATAATATAAAGATATATGTATGTGTATTTAATTTATTCACACCATATACTTATATAATATATATATATATATAGGAAGAAAGAATAAATTCAGACATTTTTTTCCATTGTTGAATTTTATGATAACGACTTTTCAATTGGTTCACGTAGAACGTTGTAGGTATCTCCTCCTCCTCCTCCTGCTTTCTATCCCTTTAACAATTTTAACTCACCCTTCCTATTCACCTACTTACCCCCTGAAGCACAACCTCTTCGTGTGTTCGCTCGAAATACATATAAATATGTGTGTATGTGTGTGTGTGTGTGTTATGCACGTGATAGAGGAAAGCCACCCGCACCCTGGGAATATACCTTAATGGAAATCGAAAATACGACAAGCAAATGGAAATCGATGGTTCCAGTGATTTTCCAGAGGCTTCTCTACGGTATACATGAGAATACTATGTATTTATTATATATATATATTATATAATGTAATATGTATATGTATATATCTTCTTATACTGTATATATGGTGTTCTATAACTGAAGATGGAGATTGAACATCTGGTGATTTCTATGCGAATAAAATAAGTCGATAGAGAAGATACAGAATTATTCTGTTAAAAGTATAATTCAGCCATTTATTTTGAGAATTAGTCTAACTCCATTTTCACAAAATATTGAATAAGTTACATTTTTACATAATCTTTTCATTTTAAAGCAATTTGTTACTGATTTATTAAAAATTATTTAAATTCTGTAACATAAAACTTTGCTAATTGATGAAGCAATGAAAAAGTTTATTTTAAAAGTAGTCTAACTCCAATTGTCAATGATTATTTTCCAATTTTCGTTAATTACTCGTAATGATAGAGATTTTGGCATGCTAGAAATGTCATTAAACATGTTTGTCCTCCAAAGATTATTATCATGTTATCAGAAAGTGCTGAAAAGGTAATAACTTTATTGTGTAAATCAAATGAAACAAGAAGATTTTTGTATGAACAAAATTATTAGAAAAGGCAATTTTTAAAAAGAGTACACAATTCTAACGGAGAATCGATAAACTGATTAAAAATATGTTTCAATGCGTTTTGTCAGAAATCAACCGTATCAAATTTTCTATAAAACATCGATGAATGAGAATGAAAATTTGAAAATTCTGAATTTATTAGCACATCTGGGTAGACCAAAAAAGTTCGACAATATTACATTGACACCATTGTATGAAAATATCAGACAAATTACAACATCAAAATTCAAGGACATAATGGACCTACTACTACATATCCCACCGGAATATCATGGTTTCTTCAAATCCCTTTCACACATGCAAAATGTAAATGAGCAGTAAATTGTTTTGTAATTGATGTAAGTTAAAAAATGTTTTGAATCGCATCAATTATGTTTCTGAAGTGTTTTAAAGATATGTCAAATAAATTGAGNCTTACATGAGCATAATCTTTGAGTATTACCAATTCTGGTTTATTTTCTAAGTCGTTTCAGTCGCGTTTGACACGATTCAATATTTTTTTCATCTGAATATATATGTGTGATAAGTTAAACAAATTATTAAAATACATCAGAGCAGTACGTTCGTTATTGTAATAAAATATTTTTTTTTTTTTATCAAAGTACGTACAACTGTATTATTTGATAATAGATTGTAATTGGAAAATCCGAAACAAAAGGTTGGTAGCATTGTTTCCATTAATTGTGTAATTAAACTTATTTTAAGTTCTGTTGTCACGAGCGTATATATCTAAATTAAAATCCATTATTATTTATACATAATTAACACGCAGTTTATTCAATTTGATGTCAGTGTATTGAGCTTTATTAACACGAGATTTACGGGCATCGACTGTATACCTTTTTTTTTTTTTTTTACTGAAATCCGTCTTTTTGACGGGTATGTTAAAATGCAATTTTTGTTTTGTTTGAAATTATTTATTAAAAAGCTATAGATTTTCATTGACTGTTGTCTTCAATACATTTTTTTACATGTAAACTGTATTTTATTATCTTTCACTTTGATCTACTTGTTTTATAAAATAATAAGAGATGTTTCACCTCCAAAAATCATTTCTTTTACCGACACAGTTCAGCAGTGAACTGTGAGTTTTGTGATACGAGAAGGTTCGATCTAACTGTAAACAACAAGTCCAAACTTGTTTGCTCATGCTCGAAGATGTTCCAGAGAAAATGACTAGAAATATATATTCGTTTCATTATATAATTAAAAACCAATATGTATAATATTTACAGAATAATGTTTGCATGTTCAGAATTTTTAAACATTAAATCGAAAACCCGTCATTTTAACGAGTTCCGTAAATCTAGTGTTAATGAAATTTTATTTTATTTTATATGTTTTTTTCAACTTAGTGTATGAAATAATTTTTATTGCTATTATTTTGTATTATTTATTGCTAATTTAAGGATTTATTATTTATAGGTTATCCAGGTCTTTAGGTACTGTAAGTATTTAATAGTTGGCGCTGTATTATAACTCAATTATTTCAATTTACATACGACATAACCTTACTTTTTCTATTTTTTTGTGTATTATTGTTTTATATATTTCATTCTAATTGTAGTATTATTTGATGTGCTATTATAATTTACTAAATAGTTAAGAATTATATTAAATCAATATTTTATAACAAAGCTACAGCAACGCATGACTAAAGCGTTTTTATAATTAAACGTCATTTTTAGAATTAAAAAACCAATGTGTAATATTTAAAGAATAATTGTTTACATTTTTCTGCGTTAAAGAATATTTTTCAAATGATTTTTTCTTTTTCTGTTCATTTTTGTTCTACAAGAGTCATGGTTTATCTTCGTGAAACGTGATTTGTCATTTAAACGAGTTTCCATCGAAAATCAAGAATTCTGTCTCATGTTGGGTACTACTATATCTAACAACTACGTATACATACATACATACATACATACATACATACATACATACATACATACATACATACATACGTATATATATATATTTCGTTGCTTTGGCGACGTTAACGTTGAGAGAACGTAAAACGAATGCGAGAGGAGACTACTTCTTGAAAGAAGAAAAATCGGGGAAAAATATGTCTCTCTCTCTCTCTCTTTCTCTCTCTTTCTTTTTCTTTTTCTATTTTATTTATTTTTTCTTCTTTTGGTAGTATATGAAAACTCGAGTTCACATTTTAAGCACCTCGTATATCGTTCTGCCCTTTGCAAGTACACAGAAAGAGAGAGAGACATTAACCTCTTTGCTTGCTTCCTTCCACCACCACCACTACCACCACCACCACCAACAACATCACCGCCACCCCTTTTTTCCTCCCCTCTTTCTTTCTTTCTTTCTTTCTTTATCTAAAGGCGTCCTTCTAGCAGACCACATTTTGCGAGTGCATTACTGCAAGTGTCGAGAAGCGGCAGCTGTCGAGATAAAAGCACTTTTGTCTCTAAAAGCTGTACAAACTTTATACCACTCTGCTTCTACGATCTCTTCCAACTCTTCTATCCTCTTTTTAGTTACCCCTTTCTCTCTTTTTCTTTTTCTGTCTGTCTCTCTCTCTCTCTCTCTCTCTCTCTGTATATTTTTTTCTCTTTCCTATTACATCGTCGTATTGCTACATCAATCATTTTTACTTTACTCGAGTGAATCGAATTTAAGTTTATCGTTCATTTTCTTCCCATCATTTCCAATTAAACTTTATTAACACTTGGCATGCGGGTAACGTATTTTTACGTTTTTCACAGTCTGTCAATGAAGCACGGATCACGTAAAAATACGTAGAGAGTAGATTTGTTATGAGGGATAGAAGTTAAAGTACATTGTAAACGTTTTTCATTATTTCAAAATTCATTCAACTTGTGTGCGATTATGGAAGTGATGGTAGGTCTGCTGTTAAAAATCAGATATCGTGTGCCAAATGAAATTTATGTTGACTGCATTATGCAGTTTTGCGACAACGCACTTCGATCAAATTCTCTGCTTTACTGACTGACGATGAAAAAAAAACCCCTGTGTGCTATTTTCGTTGACGATGACATACTTCATAACGAAATATTCTGCAAAAAATGTCAACCCACCATTGTCGTCGTTGTCGTTGTCGTTGCATACAAAAAGAAAAAAATTATCGAAAGGGATCGAAATCATTCTAAAGGTGATTTTATAATATTCATGGAAATTGGTTTATTAGTATTCGTTCTTTGCCGTCGATGATATGGTTTTCTCTTTCTCTCGTTCTTGGTTATTTCTTCTTCTATCGTGGGAATGTATAAGTCTTTTCTTATAGATGACATTTGTGAAAGCCACTATAGTGGCGCGTTGTGCTGCAAAAAAGATGGCATCCGCGAAAGTTACTATAGTGTCGTGTCGTAGTAGATGGCATCTACGAAAGCCACTACAATGGTGCTTCGTACTAGAAGATTGCATCCGCGAAAGCCACTATTGTGGCGTGTCGTATTGGTAAATTGTATCCGCATACGTCACTATAGTGGTGCGTCGTATTAGAAGACAAATGGTATCAGTGAAATTCATTATAGTGGTGCGTCGTACTGGTAGATGACATCGGCAAAAGTCACTATAGTGGCGTGTCGTATTAGAAGGTAGATAGTATTCGCGAAAGTAACTATAGTGGTGTATTGTATTGGAAAACGGTATCCACGAAAGCAACTATAGTGGCGCGTCGTACTAGAAAATGATATTCGCGAAAACCACTATTGTTACGTGTCGTATTGGTAAATTGCATCTGCAGAAGACACCATAGTGGTGCGTCGTACTGGTAGATGACATTGGCAAAAGTCACTTTTGTGGCGCATCGTATTAGAAGATAGATAGCATCCGCGAAAGCAACTACAGTGGCGTGTCGGAATGGTGAAAAGATGGTATCCACGAAAGCAACTATAGTGGCGCGTCGTACTAGAAATTAACATTCGCGAAAACCACTATTGTTGCGTGTCGTATTGGTAAATTGCATTCGCAGAAGTCACTATAGTGGTGCGTCGTATTAGAAGATAGATAGCATTCGTGAAAGCAACTATAGTGGCGCGTCGGAATGGTGAAAAGATGGTATCCACGAAAGCAACTATAGTGGCGCGTCGTACTAGAAAATGACATTCGCGAAAACCACTATTGTTACGTGTCGTATTGGTAAATTGCATTCGCATACGTCACTATAGTGGTGCGTCGTATTAGAAGATAGGTGGTATCAGCGAAATTCATTATAGTGGTGCGTCGTACTGGTAGATGACATCGGCAAAAGTCACTATAGTGGCGCGTCGTATAAGAAGATAGATAGCATCGGTGAAAGCAACTATAATGATGTATTGTATTGGAAGATGGCATCTGTGAAAGCCACTATAGTGGCGTGTGGTGTCTAAAAGGTTAAAAATTTCATTGAAAGAATTATACTTCCCTCGTATAAACGCACGTAACCCCAGTAATAAAACGCAAATTAGACGCAACCCTGGTTAGCGACGACAAAATGAGAATCTTAAATATTTCTCTGCATATTATGCAGATATTTGTGAACGAAGATTGGAATTTTCTCTCTCTCTCTCTCTCTCTCTCTCTCACTCTGTTTCACCCTCGTGATATTACTGAGATGGTGTACTCACTGAACTGCACGTGCGCTACTGAAACAGGACAGACATTTCCGCATAAATTCATCACTTTAATTACGTGGTTTAATTATGATATTTATCACTGGACGAGCAATTTCGAGCAGCTGAAAGAGAGAGGGGCGGAGAGAGAGAGAGAGAGAGAGAGAGAGAGAGAGAGAGAATAGGAAAAAGACGACGATTGCGTCCGATTTATTTAGCCGTCGTCTCTTCCGATCGTCGAACGTTTAATCACCTTTCTTTTTTTTTTTTTTTCTACATGGAAAAGATAAATCGAGGAAATGGAAAGAGAACTAGAACTAGTAATTTATTTGGTGATAAAATATCAAGACTAAGTGTTCTATGAATTAAAAAAAGAAAAAGGAATTGGAGACAAACGTTTGACCAACCATTTCAAATGTTTCTAATCGAACGACAAGAAAAGGGAGATAGGAGAAGCACAAAAAAAAAAAAAGGAAAAGAAAGAAAATCAAAAAGAAAGATTGATGTAGCGTAAAAGTGAGAAAGCAAGACGATAAATCAAAACGAAAGAAAGAGAGGGTTGCAAGTATAATAATGCATTAAACATGCTCCGATGTAATATTATCTGCGAAGTTAACAATAACGAACGAGGAAGGCATTTGCCTAGCACGTTCCTAGGTGAACTAATGTTACCGTTATAATATGATATAAAGCGTGACGTCATCATACTACCATGACCACATAAATGCAACCAACTCCATTTCTCATAGTTTTAATTATAGTCTACACAATCTTGACTGCTTAAGTATTTTCATTCCTCAACACATTTTTTTTATTCTTTACTCTCGTATCGTACGTATAGCAAATTTATTGTTGATTAATGTAAGATTAATGTAACGCTAATGATTAATTCGATGTACATAAATGAAAGTGATAAAAGGAAATGGTTTCTTTTATCTTGTAATACGTTTTTATTTAGTAAATGTAATACTAGTGTAATTTTTATTACGTCAAGTCATACATAACTTCTGTTTTTTATGAGACAAAGAATGACGTTTCTGTGACTGATAAATGCAGGACACTTTTCATGGAGTTTCTTTTTGCACTCTTTGCATCTGTTGGACATATCTGACTGATTCTCACTCTGACTCTTGTTTTGACTCGGACTGAATGACTCTGGATCTGATTCTTACTGATTTTGACTCTTACACTGACTTTGGATCTGACTCTTACTCTGACTGACTGACTCTTGCTCTGATTCGGACTGACTGACTCTGGATCTGACTCTTACTGATTCTGACTCTTACTCTGATTGACTGACTCTTAGTCTTACAACTAATGCTGACTCTTATTAACTGATTGACTTGGTACTGACCGACTAATACTGACTCTGACTCTGACTGACTAACTGACTCTGATACTGGCTAACTGACTGACTTTTACACTGACTGAATGACACTGACTCAGATCCTTCCTCTGACTCTGATACTGACTTTGACTTTTACTCTAACTCTGACTGACTGACTCTGACTTTTACTCTGACTTTTACTCTGACTCTGACTTTTACTCTGACTCTGACTTTTACTCTGACTCTGACTTTTACTCTGAC
>NW_015149072.1:107454-121967 GCF_001465965.1 Polistes dominula | reverse complement strand
TTCATTCGCGCGCAATCACGTGACTACATAAGTTCCTGTCCCCCAAAATTCTTTGGCGCGTCCCTCCTGCAGGGTCCATAGAGCAAACAAGCCAGCATAAAACCTGTCGGCGAAATAAAAAGAGTTAGAAGATTGGAGGTTGATGTTGTGTCTCTCTAACTTGCTAATCTTTTGTTCTTTCTTGCGTTATATATATATATTTGTACTGCATGAGTTAGAGAGAGACAACATGAACCTTTCGTTTTTTGCTGCTATATTCATGCACAGATATTTCCACTTACACAACCGCCTATGAATTGTTTCCTCTATCTGTAATATCTCTATGGATGTAAACGCGTTTGTGCTTGGTCTTTGATGACCATTAAAATATATAATTATTGAATTAATTGTTTATAATAAATAATAACACTTATACCTTTAAGTTTGTTATCATACAACCAATACGATCAACAAGCAATTTCAATTTTTCACAAAAATATTTCAAAATTTGGATAAGCCCGTTTCTAAAACAAGATTGCTCACCCCTGGTTTAAGTAATACGTTTCTATTCGAAGGATAAAAGTAAACTGAGTAAAAAGCAATCCGATGAAAAAATCGGATATTCATAATGCGCATGTCCTTTGTGGAAGGGATAAAATGTATTCCACCCCCCCCCCCTCCATAAAGATGTAACAACAACAAATTACTTAATTGTTGGGAATATACACCTGTCGTTTAGATATGATTGTCCTACAAAGGGGGAAAAATGTAAGACGTTATATGAATACTACACATTGTATATTGTGAAGAAATGTTTTCTATTAATTCAACATAACAAACACATACACACAAACACATACACACCTGTTCATATTTAATTTAATAGATACCTGAAAGGTATAATTAGAATACTTAATGTGATACACAATCGTAGGATTGAAGTTAGTCAAAGTTAGGAAGTCAAACTATACACAACAGTATGATAATAAAAGATGAAGATTGTATTCGAAATGAGTATTACGTTTATAATCGATTATTTTTTAAGATTATTGGCTTATGGCAATTTCAGAGATCAACGAAACAATTGATTTACTTTTGTTTTATCAATTTTATTATATTTACTGCATTACTTGGACAAGTAAGTGTTGATGACAGTGTTGATGAGATTAATTCATTTAATTAACATCTGTCTGATACCTAAATGTGATAATTATAATGTGTGTGATCATCTGTATGATTAATTGTGCTCATAATTATGGGAAAGTGGTTTAAGTCATATATCACTTGTTTCGAGATATTTCAAGATTTATACATGAACATTATACAATACGAATTTTATACAATATTGAAATAACAAACATTATCTAACTATTTATTTTTGATAATATCGTAAAAATTACATTGAATTTATTTAATTTATAATAATATAGTGCGTAATAACTGATAAACTCATTTTTTATTAATTTTGACTTACATTAGACTACTTTCATAATTATAGGCACAATTATCATATGATTTTTATTTATTTATTTTTTTTTAAATAAATAAAAGAAGGGGAAAAATATAAATTGACTGTTTTTATTTAATTACGTATTAATAATAATAATAATAATAATAATAATAATAGATTTTGCTTTAGATAGCCATGCTCTTTAGGTCGGAATTAAAAGTTAGTACTATTACCAAATTACTGGAAACAGTTCTGCCTACTTTATGTTTCGGTGTTTGTTATTACAATTTATTATGGAATGGTGAAATTGTTCGTATTTTCTTGAAAAATATCAGTTTATTTGTTTCTATTTGTTTTTTTTTTTTTTTAAATAAATATAAACGCACGTTACAATCATTCATTTATACGTAATTAATATTAGATGAATAATATTTTACATCGTATCAAATGTGATTGGGATGAATTGGCAGATAAACCGGAATTGATTATACTCAAAAAATACGCCAATGTAAGCAGATTGTGTACAATTACAATTGCAAGTAAGTTAATGAAAATTCATCATGAATATTATTTATTCATTAATATACAGTGAGTGTGAAAAGTATTCGTACAACGATCAATTTGAAATAAAATGTTGTGAAAATGTAGTTTATTAAATAATTGTTTTTTTTTTATAAACGATGAATTTATTCATGAGTATAAATGAATATACGTACAGGATATACTGACGTGTCATGTCATACTGTTTAAGTGTATCTAAGGGTGTTCAATTTACAGTTCCTATTAAAATAATGCCAATTATTAAGTGAGTAATATGAGTTTTCTTACCAAAAATACAGTCAGACCACCACTTTCAAAATTAACAACCAGATTCATTATAAAATTTGAAGGAGCCCAAATCCATTCAACATAATTTAAGATGCTTCAAATTGAAAACAAAAATAATACTCAATTTATTTGACATATCTTTAAAACACTTCAGAAACATAATTGATGCGATTGAAAACATTTTTTAACTTACATCAATTACAAAACAATTTACTGCTCATTTACATTTTGCATGTGTGAAAGGGATTTGAAGAAACCATGATATTCCTGTGGGATATGTCGTAGTAGGTCAATTATGTCTTTGAATTTTGATGTTGTAATTTGTCTGATATTTTCATACAGTGGTATCAATGTAATATTGTCGAACTTTTTTGGTCTACCCAGACGTGCTAATAAATTCAGAATTTTCAAATTTTCATTCTCATTTATCGATGTTTTATAGAAAATTTGATCCAGTTCATTTCTGACAAAACTCATTGAAACATATTTTTAACCAGTTTATCGATTCTTTGTTAGAATTGTGTAACCTTTTAAAAAATTGCCTTTTATACTTGAAATATAAGCAACCTTAAATGGTTTATTGATATATAAAATGAAGTTGTACAAATTTGATCAATGTACGAATATTTTCTATACTTACTGTAAATATATATATATATATATATATATATATGAGAAATAAAAATAATTATTTTTCTTTTTCAGTCAGTTTTTACTTAAACATCATTTTTATTCTATTTCCATCATTTTTACATATGTTTTTGAATATTTTTGCTGGAAATAATGAAATAAAATTGATGATACCAATGGAAGTTGATTATATAGCAAAAAATAAAATTGATTACTTTCTTTTATATTCATGCGAATATACGTATACATGTATTGTGTGTATGTTAGGGGTAGCCAATTATTCTATGTTTGTAGCAATCATACAACACGCATGTGCATTGTTAAATATTGTCTCGTAAGTAATGGAAAACAATTAATTATATATATATATATATATATATATATAAATATAATTATATATGATAAAATAAAAACTGTAAATATTTCATTTTTGTTTCTATGTTACTAAAAGAAAAATTGCAGTACTTTTTGAATTAACACAGATGGAGGATAGATGAAAGATTCAAAAATATCCAACAAAATTTTGATCATAATTCAATTAATGGACAATTGACGGATGAACGTGAATGGATTGTCGGTATCATACAATTCTACACTAATACAATTAAGTTAGTATACTCTAATTGTATAAAACTATATTATAAACTAATTAATAGACATATACAAAATTTCAATCAATATTAAAGATTTAATATTTATTAAATATTTATATATTTAATATTAATCATTATTTAACAAGTTTTGTAGATTTAATAAAATCGTGTTACGAATCAGCTTATATATTCGAAGGATTAATAACATTGATTATTATTATGGTCGATTATGTTTACGTGAGTAAAGTGTTTGAACAAAACAAACAAATTGAAATTTATTTCATTTCGCAAATTTATAGACAATTATTTTCTATCATAGTTATTTGAAATACTTTCTTTTACCTTAAATACGAGAGAAGGATTAGAAAAGCTATCTTATGTCATTGGATCTTTGATTGTAATATTTACTTATAATCATCTTGGACAAAAATTAATTGACAATCATACAGATGTTTATACAAAACTGTAAGTACATGTTGTATTTTCATTTTTTTCATTGTTATCTTGAATTACATAATCCATTTTATTTTATAGCTGTCAAATTCCGTTTTACTCTTTATCATTAAAAACACAAAAGATGTTACTATTTTTGATAATGAGAAGCATAAGACCCTGTAATCTTTCTGCAAAAGGAGTAATCGTAATATCCCACGATCTTTTTGCAGCGGTAAACAATTATCCCTATATATTTTGGGAGTACAAATTAATTTGGTCCGTTGTCAAAAATGGCTCTCTAAAAGCATTCAATTTTGAAATAGTAACAACTGATTGCCATGGTTTTAGATAGATTGAACATCTGCCGATAACATCCAGTTTGCATTATTTTGAGTTTCATACAAAACGTATTTTGTTACGCTGTTGACAATTTCAGACTATATGATAACAAACAGCATTAGTGGGAAGTTTTTATTTTTCGTTTTAATTGGAAAAATAGTGCAGCTGAAACTCATCGTAGGCTTGCGGAAGTTTACGGTGACAATGGTTTAATTGACAAGTCATGTAGAGAATGATTTGGACACTTCAAAAGTGTTGATTTCAGTGTTAAAGATAGAGATCGTTTGGGACAGTCAAAAATATTCGTAGACAATGAAATACAGGCAGTACTCAATGAAGATCTGAGTCAAATGCAAGACGAGTTTGCACTTACGTTGGGGTTGAAAGCAAAAAGCAGGGTCTGTACGTTTAAAATCTATGGGCATTACGAGAAAACGGCCGGAATATAAGAACAGACATGACAAAGTTATTCTTTTGCATGATAACACTCAGCTTCATGTCGCAAAAGTTGTCAAAAAATTATTGAGAAACAATCAAATGGGATATCATACCACACCCGCTGTATTCTCGGGACAGTGCTCTTTCTATCTACTAACTGTTTTGACGAATGTTAAACTATTTGGCAGGTAACAACTTCACTTTTTTCTAAGAAATCAAAAATTGGCTTCAAAATTGGACCGCCTTAAAAAACGAGAAGTTTTCCAAAATATGATTTAAGAATTGTTATAAGAGGTGGAGAAAAGTTTTGAGCAGTGATGGAAAATATTTTGATTAATTTGTTAATTAATTATCTTTTCAAGTAAATGCATTTTTTCAGCTAAAGAAACGGACCGAATTAATTTGTTTATTATTTGTTATTAATAGTTACTAATAGAAATAATTATTTTTAGTTTATGCGAACGTCATTTTCATACGTCATGGTATTTTCTAATTTTTGAATGAAATCACATTTACATGTAGTATTGCATTAAATAGTTATATGTAATTGTTTTAAACAAAATTCTAAATATATGTATAAAAAATCTTTAACTAAGATAAAACCCGTTAAGAAAAAAAGATGAATATTTACCCGATATAAAAACAAGTAGATACAGGTAATTGTCATAACAGTCGTATCAAGTTAACGATAATGCGTTACGTTCAAGCGACAAATGTAAACTGCACGAGAATATGATGATAAAAAAAAAGCTTTTTCGTAACGCGCATGTCTTCGAAAGAGGGGGGAGGAAAGATTTTGAATATGCAAAGGTAGATTGGAAAATTACTTAATAACTGTGAAAATGACACCTGCACGGTTATATATAATTGATCGAAAAAGGGGGAGAGAAAAGCAATGGATAATGTGACAGAGACTGTAAGTTAAGTGTGAGTGTATAAAATATAATAATTATGATATACAGTGACAATATCGTAACGTTCCTTAATCATTAATTTTTCAGATACCATTAAAAATTGATTATTAGAATACTTAATGAATTTACAAAGCATGGGGTTGAAGTCATTCAGAATCAGAGTGTTGCAACATACGGTAACATGTTTTTAAAAGATGAAGACTGTATTCGAAACGAATACTATTCTTACAATTGTTTATTTTTCAAATTAATTGGTTTATGTAAATTTCAATCAAAATCCAAGCAATTGATTTACGTTAGTTTGTTAAATTTGTCAATATTAATTGCTTCATTAGGACAGGTAAGTCTCTGTTTATTAATTAATATCATGTTATCAAGTATAATTTTTTTTTTTTTAAATTAACACTCAATAAAATGACATAAAATTAAATTTATTGTTTAATTTAATAAGGTATAAGTAAATAATATTTAATGTAAATAATAATAATAATAATAATATGGGTTTTCTCTTTAGATAGCTACGCTATTTAATTCGGAACTTCAAATAAGTTACATTGTAAAATTATTGGAAACAACTCTGCCAACATTATGTTTTGGATTTTGTTATTACAATCTATTATTGAATAGTCAAATTGTTCGTAATTTCCATTAAAAAAAAAAAAAAAAAATTATTTAATTATAATGCTGAACAAATTACAGTGATAGATTTTAAATTATATTATATTTAACGTATTAACTTTCAGATGGGTCAAATTTTGAATCGTATCAATTGCGATTGGAACGAATTAGAAAATAAACCGGAGTTTGTAATATTAAAGGATTATGCACGTGTAAGCAGAAGATGTTCAATTACAATTGCACGTAAGTCAAACAATAATAATAATAATAATAATAATAATTATAATATTAATAAACACAATATATTACAAGAAAATATTTTGAAGTTTATTGTTAAAATTGTGTTAAAAAACACATTTTCATGAAAATCTAAATCTATTAATTTTATTTGACAGTAATCTTTTACTTTTATATTGCATTTTTGATCAGTCCAAGTTTATTTCTAACAATACAATTTATATTTGGTGTAAAAAGTGCAAATGAATTAATATTACCAGTACCAGTAGACTTTGCTATGAAAAATAGATTCAGTTTCTACTGTGCGTTATTGATTGAATACATAAATTTGACCTTGATAACAATGATAGGAGTTGCCAATTATACAATGTTTATAACAATTGTGCAACATGCTTGTGCACTTTTCAATATCATTTCGTAAGTATTTAAAATTATTTAAACAATATATTTTACGATAAGTGTACAAATAAGTTTCCGATGAGATTTATTGTTACAAAACTGTACATTACGTTTATTCGAAGTATTATACATCACAAGCAATTACTTTTTCCCATCTCTCATACAGCATTCTGAAGAACTCTTCATCTTTTGAGGTTATGCAAAAATCAATCCAATTTATAGTATCTTCATCTTCTTATCTTAATATATATAAATTACGTGTCACGTTGTTTGTTCGCAATGGACTCCTAAACTACTTAACCGATTTTAATCAAATTTTCCACACTGTGTGCAGTTTCATTCAACTTCAAAGATAGAATAGTTTATATCTCAATTTATAATCACAATTATTTGTTTATTAACAAAGAGTCATGATTATCTCTGTCAGTTCGATAAGATTCTAACAGACGGCGGTATAAGGTAATTCGTTGACTTGAAGACGTGTGAATCGGACTGATTGTGAGTCCTAGTATGATATAGANTACAATTCAATTTTGGAATGATAAATATTACTGAATTAACGTTACCGATATATTACGGATATTTTTTGAAAAATGAATTTCTTTATTACTTTGCAAATATAACAATGTGTACATGTATTATCATTATTTGCCTGGTAGGGATTGCGAATTATTCTATGTATATTTCAATAATACAGCACGCTTGTGCCTTGTTTGATATCATCGTGTAAGTAATCATCAACAAAATTTGTTTATGTTATTTTACAAAATGTATAATTTTTTTATATATAAAATCTCTTCATTTAATATTATTCGTATTATTTTTAAGTAGATGGAGGATGAACGAAAGGTATAAATCAGGAATGTTCTATAATTTGAAAACGTTTAACAGTGTTGAAGAAAATGAATGGATCATCGGAATAATAAAATTCTACAATAATACAATGGAGTTGGTATTCGATTTATAAAATTAATTTATTTTGTTTTTAATATTCTTACATTAAGTAAGAAAAACCTTGAAAAATTAATCAAACAAATACTTTTTTTCTTTTTCATTCTCCTCAAGTTTTGTCAACTTAATCAAATTGTGTTATGAGACAGTTTTTATATTCGAAGCATTTTACGCGATGATTTTCATTATGGTGGATTATTTCTACGTAAGAAATTACATTTTTCAAAAATTTTGTCATAACTGTACGTACATAAACTCACCAGAATGAAAATATCCCAATGGGAATTTGATTGTAGATATTTCAGATGATTTCTTCTGATGTTAGTACAAGCGAGGATTTAATTAGATTTTTTTACATCATTGGATCTTTGTCCGTAATATTTGTTTACATATCTATTGGACAAGAATTAATAAATCATCATACGAATCTGTTGACAAATGTGTAAGTATTATATACTTTTTATAAATAAATATTATATTAGGTGTACAAATAAGCTTCTGTCACTTAAAGCAGCCTTATCATATGCTTCTACAAGCAATCAATGCACCTTAGCTTTAGATTTTTTTCAATTGAAGAAGTAAATTAAAAGTTGTCGCAAATGATGCTTATTTGGAACAAATTTGTACATTTTCGGAGAAAAAAAATGTTATGATGCTGATTCGAAGTTAAAAATACTTCAAGCTAATGTGTTAATGCTGTCTTTCATTTGTCAATTTTAACCTTGAGCCTTAAGTTTAGTGTCATCTTTTTTAAAACGGCGAGTACCTATTCGTACACCTAATAAATAAATATTATATACTAATTATTATAAAATTAATTACATTTATAAATAAATATTATATACTTTTTTTCAGATGTCAGATGCCATATTATTCCTTGTCCTTGAGTGCACAAAAAATCTATCTATTCTTGATACTTAATTGCATGAGACCATGTTATCTTTCTCTAAAGGGAGTACTTATCGTATCTCACAGTTTTTTTACCAAGGTATAACATTTTATTCCAATATATTACTTGAAAATTTTCAAACAAAAGTTATTAAAAAATACCAACAAACAAATTATGAACATCTTCTTCATTTAGATTATGCGATTATCATTTTCATTTACTACGGTATTTTATAATTTGGAATAATTATACGGCGAAATAAAGTAGTACAATACTTTCAAAAATATATGTGACGTGTTAAAGAATGATATTCGAAACTTAAGAAAGGTGATAACCGGAAATGAGGAAGTCGTAAAACGATAGAAGCCAAAGAATGATCGATACTTCTCTACTTGAACTCTCCCTCCCTACTTTTGTTCTCGTATTTTAAGGGACTCATTTTTGGCATAACGCAATAAAAAATAAAAAATGGAAAGTGACTAATAAGGAAACATTACACTAAAGCACCAACGGATTTAATGAGCTTTGGTATTTCAGTAGTATACTTTTAAGTTATTATTGTTCCCGTAAAGAATAGAACTTGGTACGAGAAACGCGAATGCGACTACTTACGTTAGTACGTCAATTGATTAATGTATACATTTAAATAAAAAAATATAACACACACGGATATTAAAAAAAGACAAAAATATAAATACTTTTCTCTCAAAATTAGCTGACCAATAGATAAAAGTATTTAACCATGATAATATCTTAAAGGTATACTACAGCGTAAAGCCTCCAGACAGACAAAGAGAACGAGAAAGAGAGAGAGAAAGAGAGAGAGAGAGAGAGAGAGAGAGAGAAAGGTAAAATGAAAAGTTAAGAAACAAAAGGAACTATAAAAATCAAAAGAAAGATGTTCTATCTCTCTCACTCTCTCATTTTATTCTTCGTTGAATGTCGAGGACCACCAGCTGCGATCGTGGTAAGAACAAAAAGAAAAAACGTCTGCTGGGAAGTGGTCCTCGACGAATCAAAGAGCTTGCGTGGCACAACCCTCATCCAAGCATCATCCCTTTCGCACGTATATTTATTGGCTAGTCAGACGTACACACGCGTCTCAATGTACAAAAACGTAGAGAAACGTAGTACGTGTGACCACTCTTTTTTTTCTCTCCTACGTGACCGTGCCAAAACGTTTTGTTCTTTCATTTTGTTCTTTCTTTTTTCATCTTCTTTCTTTCTTTCTTTCTTTCTTTTTCTGTACTTGGCTAAAGCACTTCTATGAGAAACCACTCTTTTTCTTTTTCCTTTTTTCTCTTCCTGCTATCTAAACTTCAAACTTTTCAAGAGGTTTGAAACTAACCATAAGAGTTGTGCTTTTTAATAACCAATAAAAGTGTTGCTTTACAATACCAGTAACTATAGTATAATAAATTATTTTTAATTGTCAGACTTAAAGATAATTATTTTTCTAAAATTAATACTTAAGTCTTTAATTATTAAGTCGAGTCTTAAGTAACTTCCGATACGGCTATGTTCCATGTTGCTGGCAAGCTTCTCTAAATTACTATGGTTCCTTTAGGTTAGTTCAACATGAACATGAACATGAAACTGCAGTATGTTATCGTTTTCCTAATGTTGAATTAATACACCCCTATATACAATCTTCTCCAATTTCTTACCTCCTCTTCCATTAATTATCATGATGATCTTTTGTTAACGATTATTGTCAATTATCAAAAACATTTTCTTCAACGAATATATTAGGTTCAGTCATAAATAACTTTTCGTCAGTCAGACAAAGTAAGAATCTGARTCAGAGTCATTCAGTCARAGTAAGAGTCAGTCAGTCAGAATTAGAGTTAGTTAGTTAGAATYAGARTAAGTATTAGTCAGTTAGTCAGAATCAGAGTAAGTATTAGTCAGTCAGTACCAAGTCAATCAGTTCGCAAGAGTCAGCATCAGTTGTAAGACTAAGAGNTACAATTCAATTTTGGAATGATAAATATTACTGAATTAACGTTACCGATATATTACGGATATTTTTTGAAAAATGAATTTCTTTATTACTTTGCAAATATAACAATGTGTACATGTATTATCATTATTTGCCTGGTAGGAGTTGCGAATTATTCTATGTATATTGCAATAATACAGCACGCTTGTGCCTTGTTTGATATCATCGTGTAAGTAATCATCAACAAAATTTGTTTATGTTATTTTACAAAATGTATAACTTTTCTTATATATAAAATCTCTTCATTAAATATTATTCGTATTATTTTTAAGTAGATGGAGGGTGAAAGAAAGGTATCAATCAGGAATGTACTATAATCTGAAAACGTTTAACAGTGTTGAAGAAAAGGAATGGATCATTGGTATAATAAAATTCTACAATAATACAATGAAGTTGGTATTCGATTTAAAAAATTAATTTACTTCGTTTTTAACATTCTTACATTAAGTAAGAAAAACCTTGAAAAATTAATCAAACAAATACTTTTTTTCTTTTTCATTCTCTTCAAGTTTTGTCAATTTGATCAAATTGTGTTATGAGACAGTTCTTATATTCGAAGCTTTTTGCGCGATGATTTTTATTATGGTGGATTATTTCTACGTAAGAAATTACGTTTTTCAAAAATTTTGTCATAACTGTACATACATGAACTCATTTTAATGAAAATATCCCAATGGGACTTCGTTTGTAGATATTTCAGATTCTTTCTTCTAATATAAATACAAGCGAGAATTTAATTAGATTTTTTTACATCATTGGATCTTTGTCCGTTATATATGCTTATGGGTTTATTGGACAAGAATTAATAAATCATCATACGAATCTATTGACAAATGTGTAAGTATTATAGGCTTTTTATAAATAAATATTATATTAGTAGTACAAATAAGTTAGAATTTTGGGCATTTTTGAGAAAAAAAAATGGTATGATGCTGGTACGAGGTCAATAATACTTCAAGCCAATATTGTTACTATACTTTATGAAGTCTTTTATTTGGCAATTTTAAGCTAAACCTTGAGTACAACCTTTTTTTTTTAAACGGCTGATACTTATTTGTACACCTAATAAATAAATATTCTATTGGGATCTCTAGCACTTGAATACGCTATCTGGTGGCTAAATTTATAATTAGTATAATGTGCCGAATTGCTAACAGCTGATTTTAACTACACGATATTTGTTTGGTCCTCAATTCCTCAATTAAGAGTCCTCTGGCAATTTTGTATATGTTCTCGCACTCCTCACGTATAGCAATCACAACCTTAAAGGTTGTGGGGCTGAATAGGCTTACGTTCACAATCAGAAAGATTGGGATGTTCCCTTTATTGTTCCTTGTGAATCCTTAAGTCCTTTGTTCAATATGACTTCAATATTATTTGGATGTTGAAGGTGTATCGTCGTAGTCGTCCGGTGGTGGAATAGAAAAATAATCCGGGAGCTAGGAACGTTTTCAAAAGAGAATTGTGGGTAGGTTTAACAACCGAATAAACACTTAGCAAATTAATTTTACGTTTCTGTATACTTAAATAACATAATATGAAAATTAAATGCGCATACCAAGATACTTTTAATTTTTTATTAAAAAAGAAAAAACAATTGCATACGGCAGATCTTTAGCAATAAGAAAAGTGCATTACAATAAAAAATTTATGTTTGATAAATCTATCTAATGTCAATAAATAGAAAATTAGGCTTCTCAAAATTCTTTTAAAATCTAGGATTATTACCTGTACAGGTAGGATGTGCACTAGTAAACGCAAGAACTACCGTCAGCCAAGTAGTGCAGGTTCTAATCGAAAGATCAAGAAGAACGACATATCAAAAAATCAGCTTACCCACAATTATTGTTTTCCCGACGTTTCTAGCTTTTGGATTAAAAATGGTCCTTTGAACTGGCCCAGCAGGGCGCATATAGTGGGAATGCGAGAGGTGGGGATGCGTGAGGTGGGGATGCGAGAGGTGGGGATGCGAGAGGTGATGGTAGCTATCGTAGCGCTTCGATAGTCGCTGGTAGGTGTTCGATACTCGTAACGAGTATCGATCTATAATCTTAATCGAAAGAATCGGACGCGCGCGATTTGCATACAGCTAGTTACCGTACGATCATTTCGGATGGTACAATATTTATGTAGAAATATTTATATTTTTAATTTTATAACTTACTTATTTATTATTGAATGTAGAATTGAAAATAACTAGTATCATATTAAACTAAAAAGTTGTTGCAAAGAATTTGCTTTTTTTGCTATGGAGTTCCCAGCAAGAAAATATAAAAGTAAAGTGTATTGCTGTGTCTTTGGTTGTACAAGGAAAGCTTGTCATGATGAAAAAATTAGGTTTTTTCAATTACCACCTAGTAAAAAAACAATTTGTTTATCGAATAAACAAATTTGGTGATAAAGAAATAATTGATAGACATATAGCTTTGGTACGAGCGCTCAAAATTGTAAAAAGTATAATTACCAGTATGAGAATCTGTTCACTCTATTTTATTAATGATGATGTTTTACCTTTACGTGAGTATTTTAAACAATTATTTTTTCTGGTTATTATAAATTGTTAAATCAATAAATTTACTCATGCTTATATTGTTTTTGTGTATTGTTATAGCTATTGATTCAAGTCAAATTTATTTAAAAAAAAAAAAAAACAAGTATTCCTAGTCAAAATCTTCCTTTAGGATCATCCAAAGAATATGCTTGTCTTGTAGATCAAATAGATTCTCGAGAAGAAAGAATACGTAGAAGAAGATCAATTGAATTAGTGACAATTAATGATATTGCAATAATGCAACAACATGTTTACAAATACCACTTAAACCAGTTTTGCATGAAATACTCATTCTAATTATTCGACCCTTTTTTAATGTTTCACCAGTTACTTCATGTGGATTATCTTTAATATGTGAAGTTTGTAAACAAAAAATTAAAATACTTATAATATTACAATCACGACTTGGTACTTGTCCGCACTTAATCACATGTCCAGCATTTAATACACTTTCATTATCGATAACATTTTTATTGCTTGCTTTTGTGCAAGCAAACTTACAAATTTCTTACAATGTAAGTTTCATTTTATTTAATTTAATTAAAAAAATTATAATAATATTATTGATAATATAAAAAATAAATAAATAAAATATAAATAATAATGTTATACACGTTGTGCTTTATTTTGGTTATATAAGTAATGCACAGACCCATTTAGTCTCTAGTTCATATTTTTGCCGCTAGGGTAAGCCACGCCTCTACCAGAGATCCCAATACTAATTATTATTTACTATTAATATTTATAAATAAATATTGTTAATTTTTTTTTTAGATGTCAGGTACCGTTTTATTCCTTGTCTTTGAGTTCACAAAAAATCTATTTATTCTTGATACTTAATTGCATGAGACCATGTTATCTTTCTCTAAAGGGTGTAATTGTCGTATCTCACAGGTCATTTACCAAGGTACAATATTTTATTCCAATATATTATTTGCAAATTTTCATAAAAGAAAATAAAAAGAAATAACTTAACAAATAATGAACATCCTCTTGTTTTAGATTATGCGATTATCATTTTCATTTACTACGGTATTTTGTAAATTGGAATAATTATACAGCAGAATAAAGTAATATTAAGCTTGTAAAATAAATGTAACGTGTTTAAGAATGATATCCAAAACTTAAGAAAAGTGATAGCCGGAAATGAGGAAGTCGTGATACGATAGAAGCCAAAGAATGATCGATGCTTCTCTGCTTGAATCCTCCCTACTTTTGTTTTCGTACTTTAAGGGACTCATTTTTGGCATAACGCTAAAA
>NW_015149072.1:71345-101279 GCF_001465965.1 Polistes dominula | reverse complement strand
AGTCAGAGCAAGAGTTAGTCAGTCAGAGTCACAGTCAGAATAAGTCAATCAGAATAAAAGTCAGAGTCAGAGTTAATCATAGTAATCCATAAGTAACTTCCGATGCAGCTATGTAGAATCTATTTTTCGTATTTACCTACTATAAGTCACCGAAACAAACGGATTTTTGATATCACTATACAGATGAGGATTCAGTTAGTCTTCTGTCAACTTTTTGATGTAATCAATGTTACATTTAACCGTTTTTCTTAACCTCTCAAATGGATAGTAAAAAGTGCATATTCGACATGCAATGCTTTAGGAATTGAAACAAGGCAATGGCACTAAGGTGGCAGCTGAAAAAATATGCAACGTATACGGTGCAGGACTGATAACTGATAGGGCAGTCAGAAATTGGTTTGCAAAAATTCCGTTGTGGAGATACGAGCTTAAAAGACGAATCGAGTGCAAGAACGTCTTTCCCTCTTCGACCGAACCTTTTAAAGGTAATATTTGAGCAAAATCCAATGGATACATCCAACTGATGCAAAGATTCCAAAAAAAAAACTCCATGAAAAGTGTCCTGCACTTATCAGTCGTAGAAACGCCATTCTTTGTCTCATAAAAAACGGAAGTTATTTATGACTGGATCTAATATTTCAAATGTTTCGCAGTGTTTTTGATTGGAAAAGTGAAAGTAAGATTAATAATTAATAATAATAATCATATATAAAATAACTGATATTTAATTCAATGAGGTTATTTGTAGACCTGTAAGTTAATAGAGACAGAAAGTGGTAGTGGTACGACAGTGAGCCTGCTTTGTTAAACAGAGAGACACGCGGATGAACGCAAAGGGACAGAAATTCTAGTTACGTAACTACCTACGAACGGATACACTTGGGGGATGTTTGCGGATGAGAGGTAAGATGACGTCACTAGATATATCCCTTTGAGCCCAAGAATGCGAGTGGCACTAGGGAGAAACGGTGGAGTGCAAAAGGGGAGACACCCATCCCCTTCCACTGTTCTAAATCGATTTCAGTACCGAACATTCAAACGAAACAAGACGGATCTAACGTGAAATTGAATAATGGGTAAGTTACATGTAACTTTAAATGTGAGATTTATATTTTATTAAACCTTTAGGTCCTACCGTTGACAATAATCCTATAAGTTTCTTTCTATAAACTTATTTTGCTCTGCTTTTGCAAATATGCAGACTTATCTATCAGGTCTTCATATTCTCGGTTTCAGTCATCCTACAGCTTTTTTACAGTAGCTTACTTTGGGCCCTAGTCTTTTTTAAAATTGTTATTCACAGTTTAAAAGAAATCAGCGTAAAAAAGAACGCACCTAGAGGATTATTTCTCATCTAAAATACAACAATTTCGGAAAAAAAGACATAAAAAGGCTTCCTGAGAGATGAAAGAAGCTAAAAGAACAAAACATAATAAATAATATCCTAAATAGAAAATATTGTGTATTCATTTGAAGTTAAAAAAAAGCAAAGTTACTTATGGGACAATCTAATATAATGTTATTGCGTGAAATGATCGTTTGTGTGTGAAGCTATAACTTCAACCGATATTGCAGTAGGAGAATGAGATCAGCCGCGATAGTCGATGAGATTTCTCATTAGCGAGGCTAATTGATATTTGCCGGGGTGCTCGGTCAGTGGCATGCGGCTTCTGCTTGCGTTTGCCTGTCGCCACGTTGCTTGTCCACGGTTAGCCGCGTATTGTAATCCCCCTCTGATGTACGGGCTTCTACGAAGCATTCCTGCGGAGGTCAATTAGAGGGGTTCGGCTCGTTACACGCGGCCGGAGGCGAAAACCAAAAGCCAAGGTGCATCCATTTCGGGACCGCGTGAATTAGTGCACCGGTCTAATTAGACGAGTGCAATGATTCTTCCCTACTCCACCTACATACATTGTTTCTCTCTCAACGTAACGAAACTTTACAGACAAACAAAAGATGCAAGAACGGATGAATTATACTGTTCTGCTCAATTAAAAATAAAGAAATTCATTACAACGATACAACGATGATTAAAGTTTGAATAATGGGGTAAGTTTTTAAATAAATTAATGATACCTGTGTTTTATAAATACATGTATTGGGTTGGCAAATAAATCATTGCGGATTTTGTCGACAGATGGAGTTTACACTTTCTTTTGTTTCGTTAACTTGTTCACAGTACCTAACCTATATTTTTTTATCCCAATCTAAAAATGGAAGAACAAGACGTGTACTTCAGACATATTTTGTTGTATTATTTCCGAAAAGACAAGAATGCAACGCAAGCACACAAAAAGTTATGTGCAGTATATGGCAATGAAATCTTGAAGGAAAGGCAGTGTCAGAATTGGTTTGCCAGTTTTCGTTCTGGTAATTTCTCATTGAAAAACATTCAACGATCTGGCCGTCCAGTTGAAGTCGATGAGACCCATATCAAGGCCATTATCGATTTAGATCGTCATAGCATAAGACGTGATATTGCAGAGAAGCTTAATGTATCGCATACATGCATTGAAAAAAGTTTAAAAAAGCTTGGTTATGTCAAGAAACTCGATCTATGGATCCCTCACCAGCTGAAGGAAATTCATTTGGCGTTTGCGATTCGCTTCTGAAACGCAACAAAATTGATCCTTTTTGAAAAGACTAATTACTGGCGACGAAAAGTGGATAATTTATAACAACGTCGATCGGATGAGATCGTGGGTGATGCAAGATGAACCAGCCCAGACGACATCAAAAGCAGAGATTCACCAAAAAAAGATTATGCTGTCAGTCTGGTGGGATTATAAAGGAATTCTGCACTTTGAAGTTTTACCAAAAAACCAGACGATCANTTTTACCAAAAAACCAGACGATCAATTCGAGCCTGTACGTTGAACAACTCGCCAAACTGAGCGATGCAATTCAAGCAAAGCGACCAGAATTGGCAAATCGTAAGGGTGTTGTTTTCCACCATGATAATGCAAAGCCCCACACATCTTTGGTCACTCGTCAAAAATTATTGGATATGGGTTGGGATGTGTTGTCACATCCACCATATAACCCTAACCTTGCGCCTTCAAACTACCGTTCATTTCGTTCCATGCAGCACTCCTTAAATGGTCAAATTTTGAATAACGCTAACGATGTCAAATTACACCTAATTCATTTTTTTGATAGCAAAGATAAGAATTTTGATGAACGTGGCATTATGACACTGCCTGACCGATGGCAAGAGGTCATCAACAAATATGGACAGTACCTAATTGAATAAACTTATATTTTGAATTCTAATTCTTATTGAAAATCTGCAATCACTTAGTTGCCAGCCCAATAGTACACATAAGAGAGTGCACAAATATATGGGGGACACAAAATTATATTTTGTTTCGAAAGGATGAAATAAAATATTGAACTTATTTCATATTTTCCTGACGTCTATGTATCCAACGAAAGAGGCGCGAAAGCGACAATCGAGAAAGTTTCAAGCTGAGCCACGGCCAGAGTCAAATATTGGACTTTCCCTCAGCGTACGTGTCTACATACACCATGCGAGCGTGTATGCTGAAAATGGCACAAAGCGCGAATTATTGAATTTCGTATTGTTTACACCTACAGTTCCGCAGACATGATTTAATCGTCGTCTGTCACGCTGCGGAAAATTGGAAGTCGGTTATTCAAGAGAGAGAGAGAGAGAGAGAGAGAAAGATACACTACCGAAACATGATTTTATTACAAACTACTCGAGATTTTTTTCTATGAGTCTTATAAAACGTTTGTGCCTATTTTTTCGATTCATTATCAAAATTAATTGCATTCGTTTGCCAAGTATTTTTTTTTCTATCCTTCATTTGTATATTTTATAGATTTTTGTTGATAGGTGAATAAGCATTTACCTGTAATGACAAATGATTGGTAAGAACAGTATTGGGTCAGTAGATGTATTTATATATATAAAAATTTAGTGCCACATAGTTGGTTTTCAATGAAATTTAAAATGACTGAACTGATTTTAATTGAAATTATTTTTATATTGTGTCATTGTCTTTCAATATTTTGTATTTTTTTATTGCTGAATTAAAGATTTCTTATTTAGAAGTTATTTAAGTCTCTTAGTTGTTTAAGTATTCAATAGATGACATTGTATTTCAATTCAATTATTTCAATTTACATACGACATAACCTTACTTTTTCTATATTTTTTCGTGTATTATTATTTAGTGCGTTGTTATAATGAAGTAAATAATTTAGAATTATATTAAATCAACATTTTATAACAAACCCACAGCAATGTGTGACCGAATAACATTCTAGTACGTATGTAAAAGTATATGCAATTACGTTATTATACAGTATGGAAGAATATGCGTTGAGTAAAATAAGAAAAAGAAAAAAGAGAAGACAAGAAAATGCTTGCAATAGAGAAAGAAGTGAAAATAAAAGACAATTTCTGAATTGCTTCTACAAATCAGAGCAGATTCAACGTAATGCGCGTCTCAAAGAAACCGACCTTTCGTTCTTTTTCTTTCATTCTTTTTTATATTCTCTCTCTCTCTCTCTCTCTCTCTCTCTTCACCGTGCTACCATCTTAGCCCTTCGTCCCTTCGTCCCTTCATCATCGTCGTCGTCGTCGCTTCTTTTTCCCTTATGCGCCACCATTGCTCGTTTGCATCTCTTCGATATATCTTTCTCCCTTTTTTTTTTTCTCATTTTATTTTTCTCCTAGCGTGCAATCTCATCGTCGTTGGTGAAAAACTTCAAGGAAAGAGAAAAAGAGAGAAAGAGAGATAGATAGATAGATAGATAGAGAGAGAGAGAGAGAGAGAGAGAGAGTGTATGGAAAATAAAGGAAAAAGAATCCTTTGAGAAATATATCTACCAACGTCTTAAGATTATATTCGTTTTATGTTAACGTACACACATCCATAAGTATACATATATGTGTATTACTATGTAAATAGTTTTTTTTTTTTTTTTGACATACATACGTATATTATACGAGTACATACAAGGTTTTTTTCCTTTTTATAAAAAAACGATGAGAAAAGTGGAAACTACCGATGCTATTTTTCACATGAAAAAAAAAAACAATAATAAAAAATAACAAAATAACAAAATACAGTTAAGGTATTAAATATTGTAATTGGGATTGGTTATATTTCGCTGATGGGGAAAATGAAATAATTGGTGATCTCTTTTTAAATCGGCTTGAAAAATTGTTGATAGATAATTCGAATATATATATATATATATATATATAGATTAATATTTATGATATATATAGATATATATAGAGATAGATATATATAGAGATAGATATATATATAGATATATATAGATATATATGTAGATTAATATTTATATGATGTATATTATATATACATTATATATTAATATAAATTTTTGTTATATTAATATAATATATAATAATATGTTACTTAATGTATATGTTATATATATATATACATTATATAATTATATATATTTTTTATATATTAATTTCATATATATATATATATATATGGTGACGTTCCGCCACGATTTGCCTACCCAAATTTTTCGCAGTAATATAAATCCAGTTGCGCGAGACATCATTCCAGTAGTTCACATGAATAATAATAGAAACAATTACAAGTAGTACACATAAAGGAATAACTATCATTTGCATTGCTCGAATATTCATTCTTTTTATTGCAATAAACTATTGGAAAGACTGTCCCGTGTAAGACACAAGCCGGAACCATAAATTATCTACCGAATAACCTTTTCTTAGAATAAAGAACACCATTCTTCCTCCTGCAACACACGTGCCTGTCCTCACTCCAATTTCATGGATTAAAATCCGACACTACTCTAAGACTTTTCGTTGCACCAGTATCCGTCATCACAGTAATATTTTCTGCTAAATAAAGACCTTTCTTTTAACCAGCGTTGAAAGGCAATCAACGAATAAATAAATGTCGAGGAAAAGAGTCTAATTTGAAACTCGTCATGTAACAATATATATATATACTTTAATATATATAAGTATATATTTATATATATTATATAAATTATACTATATAATTTATGGTATAATTACCTTAATTATATGGTAATTATGTTAATATATATTTTATTTATATAAAATTTTATTTATAAAACATATATTATCATAATTATATTATATTTAATATTTCTTAAAGTAAACAAGTATTATATATTATATAAGTATATATATTTAAAGTATAATAAATATACTTAAAAGAAGTATATATAATATATTATAAATATTATAATATTATATACAATATACAATATATATGTAAGTATAAATGAGTGTGTGAGTGTGTGTGTGAGTGCGTTTCAGAAAAAAATATACAGTCAAAAATATCAAACGAACCAATCAATCAAACGATTCAAGATTATTATACAGTTTTTGTCTCTCTAGAAATTTACTAGATATTAAAAATACGAATAAAGTACAAACAAATTTGTTGTTTATTGAAAAAGGGCAAAAAAACAATAAAAGATAAAAATAGTTGAGTATATGTGTATGTATGTGTGTGAGAGAGAAAACACCTGCCGTAGAAGAGTGAAGAGGTAAAGTAGAGAGTAGGGTGAAGGTTAGGAACGAAAGGACGGACGGATATGAATTTCTGGAAAGGTTTGCTTAAGCAAATTGCGAAATGCAGTCTGCGTATAAGAAAGGTTCCCTAGTATTCCCTACTCCCTTTCCTTATTCCTCGTTGGTTCGTTCCGAGGGAAGCAATAGAGGGGATGTTGAGAGAAAGGGAGAGGGGGAATATTCCAAATTGCATGCCTCGTAGGAAGCAGTTTCCTCTAGGTGAATGTACTTAAAATAATATTTAAAAGTATAAAAAAGGGAAGATGAAAACAATTAATCTTACGGTCTTTGACATTTACAGATCGTTTCAAGGATTTTCATTATGACAAATGCCTGTCTTCATTGTTAATCGGTGTATTGGTGTACAGAAAATTATTGTTACTAATATTAGGTTGGCAACTGAGTCATTGCTGATTTTAAAAAGCCATCTATCGACAAAATCCTCAATCACTTAGTTGCATAATTGGTTCCTGAAAGTGTGTGCGAATGTTGAATAATCGAAAGTAGAGGGATGTAAAAAAATATGCACCGAAAAATTGTCTTTTAAAGTTCTTTATCTGCATCGGCCGATTTTCCAGTGTGAATTGAATATTATTTAAAGAATATCTCATTTGAAATTTGTCAAAGCAGCCATTACTTGCTTGAAATACCATGTTAGAATCTTCATTTAAATTTAGTCGTCCAATCTTCATGCAAAACTAAGAGCCTTAGCTTGAATAATTGAAAAACTCAGAGGGAACATTATGTTGATGTTGATCATCAATCCATGATGACAAAGATCTTTCCATTTCATCCATCACAATGCCGTGTCTTTTGTAAACAATCTTTGAAGATATATTTCCACAATTTTCAACGTATTTCTTCATTTTATTCTTGCTTTTTCAAAATTCAACATATCGTAGATCTGTTTACACCGTACAAATGTCCGATTGAAGCAAAAGATTCACCATTTTCAGAACGTTTAATTACTTCCATCTTTGTCTCGATCGTATGAAGATTTATGAGTCCTTCATTTCTTTTTGTTCGTATCAACACTGGCAGTTTATCCGTTTATGACTCACGTTTATCAATTTATAAGAGCGAATTATTTAAACTTAAACAAATAAATGAGCAAAACACACAACACGTTGTCACACGCCCTAATGCAAGACTGAAACTGTTTTTTATTATCCGAACAACATTGTAATCTGATGGCTAGTCTGATGTCATGCGATCACATAGGATTAAACAGTTGAATCATAAAAAATGTGAGCCTGTATTTTTTTGAATTATAATTTACTGAGAAACCAGCAGCACACACAGTACGTAATCAACTTACGAATTAAGTAAAGTTCATAATGAACAAGTTTCTTTCATGAAAATTGAACAATACAATAAAAAAAAAAAAAACCAAAATGGCTCATGAGAACTGTGTTCGAAAAAAAAGTCGTGGTCTCGAATGGGTTAAAAGGAACGACCAATTATTGTCGTAAAAACAACCCTTTACGATTCACCGATTGTGAGTCACGAGAATACCTTAGAGAAGTGTGTCTAACTTATTACCGAGTCAACCGTGCATTCTGATGTTTTGTACTCGAGAAAAAAAAAAAAGAGAAAGGGAGAAGAAAGAAACTAAAGGATACCCCAACCAAGCCAGCAGTATACATATATATATATATATACCTTTTGAAAAAAAAAGGGAATGTAGACCCTACACTAATTGTTTCGTCGAGACGTGAAAGAAAATAAGAGAAAGAGAGAGAGAGAGAGAGAATAATGACCCGCGAAACAATGCTTTCGTGCGGCTCGGAATTAATAATTTCTGGACCGTAAAAGGTAAAAAGAAAAGAGGAGAAAGGTCGAGTTAAGCAACGATGGGGGATGGAGGGGTAGGGGGTGGGGGTGGGGAGTAAGTAAGAGATGGGGTATGGGGGAGGTTTTAAAGAAGCCTCGAAGAAAGTTAGCATTTCGTAACGAGAGAAAGAAGAGAGTTTCGAGACAAGAAAGTGAGAGAAGGGAGGGAAGGTGGTGGGGGTTAGGGTAAGGGGTGAAGGGGGTGGGGAAAGGGTTGGGAGGCAGAAGCTAAACAAATTCTTGAGAACGTAAATTTACGAGTTAGGAGGGTGAAACACCCCCTTTCTTTTTTCTTCTTCTTCTTCTTCTTCTTCTTCTTCTTGTGAAAAAATCTTTTCTATCTCGTAACAAGGTGAACAATCGCGATAAAAATAATAAAAAAAAAAAAGGTATAAGAGAGTAAGAGATAGAGAGAGATAGAGAGAAAGAGAGAGAATATACAATATGCTTTCTTAACTTTCACGAAAAGAAAACTTGGAAACGCCTGTTCGTCGTTAACTTATTTCATTCTTATAGTCCCAGAATATTCTACCACATTCTTCCAGTATTATTATTTCTTTTCATAAATATCATATTCTCATAAAGTGGATCAATTTACGTGCATATATGTATGTACATTCAAGTTGAAACAATTGAACATGTAATTAAAAATACTTCATTGGAAAATGCATTAAAGTAAAACATTTACGTTAATGTACAATTAAAGGAATAATATTGTAATTAATAACATTTATCGAATGATATTAATTATCATTATATGTGAGTAATGAATATCAATTGTTAATAATAAGCGTTGTTCAATAATTATCATTGCTTCTTCATGTGAAATGTCGAATACTCGACGGGAAAATATGTTTGCGTTATTCTCCGATGATGCTTCTATGCACTCGAAAACTTCTCTCTCTCTCTCTCTCTCTCTCTCTCTCTCTCATTTTATCTTTTCTTTTCTGATTGTATGCACGTCGTCGTGTGTCAGGGATTCGGAACACGCGACACACATATTTCGCGTTGCTTTTGGTTTGAATTCGAAAACCGAAACACGAAGGGAACGAGGCCGTGTGCATGCACTCGTAGTGTTTTCTCGGACACAATCACGCGTATATGAAGTATATATGAGACCAAATGAATGTTAAGCGAGTTTATGTGTGTATGTGTGTGTGTGTGTGTGTGAGTGTATTTCTACGTCTACTTTTCGTACTCGTGGTTCTCTCGTAGCACGTAACGTTACGTGATCCTATGTATGTACACGTGTGACACACGATTCTCGAATGAACGGGTTAGGTGGTCTTTCCCCCTTTTCTCCCCCTTATGACTACATCACCACCACCACCACCACCTCCCCGTCACTCCCTTATTCGGTGAGTACGCGCTCGACATTAGTAATAATTACGAGTGACGGTAATGTCATTAAAGTGGCCTACGTCAAGAGGTTGTGCCATCGTTAATTACATTAACGATGCCTCGGCTGCTCTACTACTACTCTTATTCAGTCGAACTTTTTCTTATCTCTTTCTATCATACGTATTCTTGTTTATGAAAGAAATATATGATGATAGAACAATGTTATTAATATATATATATATATATTATAATGAGTTAATTTAGTTTGACGAGTATACTCGTCATGAAGAACTGATAGGATTCTGTGTCATGACGAGTGTATTTAAAATGCGCATAAAGTAGTGACCATGGAATATTTAAATTGTTATTTTTTGTGAAAAATGATACTGTTGACCCTGTAACCTATAAAATGAGAAAATGAAACTACTACTTCTGCACACATAATTTTTTCTGTAATTTTTTTATTAGTTGTCAAAATGAAATAATGCTTTTTTAAAACTAAAATTTGATTTGCTTTTCAAAAGAAAGTAGAAGAAGAATTTTGTAATCTTAAAAAATTCAAATTTATAAGATTATAATACAGTGCCATTGGTTGTATACTAACAGAAACAAGAGACTAGGAGAACCTTAAATAAATATTACAAAATAAACGATAAACGCAAAAATAATGCATACAAAGTAAAAAATTTAAATTCCTGTTTTAGAGTGGTACTAGTTCGTTGAATTCGTATTAATACGGTTTACAATACTATAACGTCAAAAATATAGAGTGCCATTTAGAAAAATGAAGATAGCCTTAAAAAACATTAAACAACAAATTGTTTTAATCTTGTTTTTATTGCAATGTATAGTCAATCAAAAATAGATTAACTTTTGTTTGAATTAATATTTTGTCAGGTAATCTCAAATACTTGAAAAATCATGAAGACAGTTGTATGGGAATCCCCAGCTGCACTTAGTCTGTGCTTGACGAATATACTCGTGATTGGTCGATTTGTACGACACACAGTGGAGCACATTTTCAAACTGGAGCGCCTCTAGTTAAAGTTGGTTAAATGTATTTCATTTTTTATATAAGATACTAATAATATATGCGTATTTATTATATATATATCACTCACCAGTACTGTTCACTCACACTTGCGCGCACATACGTATATTTTGTTTTATATTTAACAATACACGCGTGCAATATTCAAAAAATAAATTTTAAATTGTTAACAATATCGTTGTTATCTGTCTCGAAGCTCGAATAAGACTAACAGTAAATAAGAAAACACCTTATACACAATATACTCAACCGACACGGTATGTAAACTAAAGTTCATACATTGTTTATAAGTTCCACGAGGAGATCATGAAGAAAGAATGTCATATGATGAATAAAAATGACAACATTGAAGAGTGACATATGTATGTGTGAAACCATTCTTTCGATTAGCTTATTGACCAGATGTGTGTTTTTTTTTAATGCGTTATGAATTTTTCTATCTCATTTTGCATACATTAGGTACAATGATTTATATTCTCACTTAATATCGTATGCACCATATTTAATATACAATAAATTATAGTTATTAGTGAAATAACTAGGAATAAACTGATTCATAATATGGAAAAAAACCAAGCTATTCTTGTTCGTTATGAAGAAAAAAAAAATAAAAAATCGATCAGCGATATCTTATAACAAATAAACGCCTACGACGTTTCTTTGACGTACAAGTTAATTTATCGTTATCGTTTAATTTGCAAAAATACGTGGAAAAATAAACGTATTATCATAAAAACGGCATTATTGATATGAAAAATAGTACTCGTTAAACTAGGTCATACAACATATGTTTTTCCGATGAACTTTTACGATTACTTTTGTTATCATTAAAACACTCATTGTAAAACAAACAACAATAAATTATATTATTGAAATAATTAACGAGAATTGCTGGTCTCTTATCAAATGGTTCGTTGAAGTTGAATTTGAGGAAAGCATTGCAATGGTTCCTTTCCTGGCAACGTGTTAATACGCCGCCATTGCGAAACAGCAGAGAAACGGTCTTTTGGCTACTGAAAATCGCAATACCGGTTCATGAACGATTCAGTACTGCAGAGAAAGAGAGAGAGAGAGAGAGAGAGAGAATGAGAGAGAAACTATGAGGCCTCGACTATTCCGAATATTATTGCTTGCCAGCTGCTGGCAAGCCTCTCTAGATTACTATGGTTCCTTTAGGTTAGTTCAACATGAACATGAACATGAAACTGCAGTATGTTATCGTTTTCCTAATGTTGAATTAATACACCCCTATATACAATCTTCTCCAATTTCTTACCTCCTCTTCCATTAATTATCATGATGATCTTTTGTTAACGATTATTGTCAATTATCAAAAACATTTTCTTCAACGAATATATTAGGTTCAGTCATAAGTAACTTTTCGTCAGTCAGACAAAGTAAGAATCTGAATCAGAGTCATTCAGTCAGAGTAAGAGTCAGTCAGTCAGAATTAGAGTTAGTTAGTTAGAATCAGAGTAAGTATTAGTCAGTTAGTCAGAATCAGAGTAAGTATTAGTCAGTCAGTACCAAGTCAATCAGTTCGCAAGAGTCAGCATCAGTTGTAAGACTAAGAGCGAGTCAGTCAGAATGAGAGTCAGAATCAGTTGTAAGAGTCAGAGTACATCAGTCAGAGTAAGAGTCAGAGTACATCAGTCAGAGTAAGAGTCAGTGTACATCAGTCAGAGTAAGAGTCAGAATCAGTAAGAGTCAGATCCAGAGTCAGTCAGTCCGAGTCAGAACAAGAGTCAGAGCAAGAGTTAGTCAGTCAGAGTCACAGTCAGAATAAGTCAATCAGAATAAAAGTCAGAGTCAGAGTTAATCATAGTAATCCATAAGTAACTTCCGATGCAGCTATGTAGAATCTATTTTTCGTATTTACCTACTATAAGTCACCGAAACAAACKGATTTTTGATATCACTATACAGATGAGGATTCAGTTAGTCTTCTGTCAACTTTTTGATGTAATCAATGTTACATTTAACCGTTTTTCTTAACCTCTCAAATGGATAGTAAAAAGTGCATATTCGACATGCAATGCTTTAGGAATTGAAACAAAGCAATGGCACTAAGGTGGCAGCTGAAAAAATATGCAACGTATACGGTGCAGGACTGATGACTGATAGGGCAGTCAGAAATTGGTTTGTAAAATTCCGTTGTGGAGATACGAGCTTAAAAGACGAACCGAGTGCAAGAACGTCTTTCCGACTTTGACCGAACCTTTTAAAGGTAATATTTGAGCAAAATCCAATGGATACATCCAACTGATGCAAAGATTCCAAAAAAAAAAAAACTCCATGAAAAGTGTCCTGCACTTATCAGTCGCAGAAACGCCATTCTTTGTCTCATAAAAAAAAACGGAAGTNGTAGGATAATTGTATTCTCTTCTTATTTAGTATAGCGGCCGTTTCATCGCCTCCCACCGCTCCGTTACATAGCCGCCTACCGATCCGTTACATTTCTTCAAATTACACCCATTCTAAAGAAGTTTTCACTTGAAAAACTCCATGAAAAGTGTCCTGCACTTATCAGTCGCAGAAACGCCATTCTTTGTCTCATAAAAAAAAACGGAAGTTATTTATGACTCGACCTAATAATTTAAACAAAAATGAAATGTAAAAAATAGAAATAAAGTATTATTTCGATAGAAGAGAATTGAAAAAGATAAATAGAACAGATAAAGATAATACAAAGTAAAGAAATAACTATAGTAGATCGTTCATCCCTTTCCATTAATTCTTCACCCTAACCTTTTTTTTATCTTTCTCTTTTTATTCGTTCGAGAAAAGGAATATCGTCGTAGAAAAGAAAAATGCTTTTATGAGAGTAAGAGAGAGACTCTTTGGCCATTAAATCAGCGAAACTCAAAGGAAGCATTCTCCCTCTACCAATCCCCTACCATCTCCCTTTCCATACCCCTCTATTGCGGTGAAGACCGGAAGAAAGGAAAGTTTCGTGGCTAATGACGCGGTACTTTTAAAACGACTGTACTTCTCTCGTTCTTTTCTTCTCCTCTCTTCTCTTTTTTTCTTTTTCTTGCACCCTGTGGTTGGAAGACAACGACGAAACTGGTTCGCTGGTAACGACGAGTTACGTTACCAAGAGGAACTCTCGTTGAGGAAAGTAAAATTAATCGCGCTAGTGTCTTCGGCCATCATCACCGAACGAATATATTTCTTTTAAAGAAAAAGTATGGCGGCGATGGGTAAGAGAGAACTTTTTTCGTGGATTAAACTCGAGTCGATAAATCGAAAAGGCTATACTTTTTTCTTTTTTCTTCTTTCTATTTCTTCACGTAGATAAATTTTCTTTCATACTTTCCTTTTTCTTCATCGAATATTTTGACACGACGATATATAATATTATAGAGAAATTTGATCATTTTTATTTAAGTATACATGAGTCTGTGTGTGTGTGTGTATGTGGTATATTCTTCTGCATGAAATAGAAAAATGGAAGGATAATCTTCGTCATAAAAATAAACTATTATTATTATTATTATTATTAACTAGATGTGCTTCATGTGTGCCAAAATATGACGTTGTTGTATAAATAAAGGTTAAGTTATGTTCAAATTTCCCGCGCTTTGGGCCCGTAACGTAAGTGACACCACGTTTGGCTACCATAAAGGACTACTGGTAGGATGATTGTCCTGTATATCCTGATTTTAAAGCAACCACGAGCTGAGTAATTTATTGACATTGCCTAAATTGATTCTTTTTTTAAGTTCCTTGTTTATTTCGTTCGTCTGGTTTATGATCGACCCTAAATATATTCCTAAAGTTGCTTACCCGTTTAAAAATTGTATCCTAGACGACCAAAATTTCTGAATTTAATCGGTGACCATATGTATATGGGTTCATGAAAATGATGTAAGAAATAATAAATACCTGAAAATCGAATTTTTCAAATTCACGTTGAGCATCGATGTCCGCGTGACGTGATTCGGTGACAGGACAAGTTGCCGATGATATCCTAGAATCTGGTACTTCGCTGTAATCAGGTGTTACAGGTGTAACGCTTCTGTCGTAACGAAGTTCGTCATTTAAAATTGCCGCCGATGAGGCGGTGGACGGTGCTTGTGCTTGATTTACGTAATAAAGACACAAAAGAAGAGATAATACGACAACGCATAGGACGAAAACACGTCCTGAACCACGACGTAAAATTTTATACATTTTGTCGAATTTGTTCTCTTTCTCTTCTTCTTCTTCTTCTTCCTCTTCTTCTTCTTCTTCTTCTTCTTCTTCTTCTTCTTCTGCTTTCCCTTCCACTTCTCCACCTTCCCCACCTTCTTCTTCTTTTTTTTCTTCCACTTTTTTTCCCTTCTTTCGTTCCTTCACTTTGAAATTCACCTTTTACCTATCGAACGAACTCCTTGTTTCGCGTCGATTAACGTAAACCTCGACCCCTCGACTACTCCCTTTACGTCGTCCTTCGACTTCTTCATGGGACACACCTTCCGTGTAAACGCACCAATCTGAAATGAGATTTATTTCAATCAGTTTATGTGTGCCATCTATCAAACATTACTTAAAAGTATCTGTAATTATTTTTATTCTAATATAAACTCTTTTATAAATTCTATAATAATACTATGGCGTCCGGTGGCACCACACTGGTGCCATGCAAAAACTATCTGTTGTATTCCAGTGGTATCACATTGATGCCATTTAAAAAAAAAAAAATCAACAATAATATTTGAATTATATTCCGTGGATGTTTAGGGGAGCATAATAATTATAAAATTGTGTTTATTTAATAATGAATTAAATAAAAGAAATTTTTTAAATAACATATTTTATATTAAAGCAATAAATATTGTCACCATTTTCTAAATTGTTGAAAAATCCAAAATTTCCAAGCTATTATTCCGACGTAGAACAAAAGAAACATATCTAAGATCTACGAACGGCACAGTGTAAATAGTTTTATTATATTCCTTAGAATAAAATCTAATTTACAATCAAATAATAATAAAATAATAATATTATTGTTATGAAAATATATATTGTGACAGAATTATATAATTAACTGACTCATTTCTACGTTATCTCAGATACAACATTTTCTAATCCTGTATACTATATTCATTCTTCATTTACGTATTACATACAACAGATAATTAATATCATGCGAATTATACCTAGGATTTGTCCTTGTTATACTCGCTTTGTAATAATTAATCACGAGTTCATAAACTTTTGAAACTTTTCACAATGTTATAACCGATGAACGCTCATTTCCTTCTAACTATATTCAACGTCGCATTGTCTTCAATCCACTAGATACATGTATATATATATATATATACGTAACACATGTTCGATCACAAGCATAAAACATGCAAACGTGACCGTCACCATGATAATTAGAATAATGTTAGTTCTTTTGTCGACTATATAAATTTCCTGTTACGTTTATCTATCGACCGTCACAAAGTGACACATGTTTAAAAATGATTTTAGTTTAACAAACAAACAGACAAACAAACAAAAAAAAAACAAACAGAAAAAGGAAGTTTAACTATAAAAATATTTGCTTTTTTTTCTATACCTAATTTGAAATCCTAGAAATTATTAGTGAGTATTGATTTGACTGTAATAAGTGGTTCAGAATTATATTAAATTAAATTATGTTTATTTTTATAACAAGGCCACGGCAACGCGTGACCTAAGCATGATAGTATATATATACATAAACACACCATTGTGTCAATATATACCTAGTATTATATAATAAATAGTATTAGTATTGTAACATATAAGATGTGTTTATATATTAGCTCTACAAGTAAGTTTCCAGCGTATTTTCATAAAATTTGAGGGTTTATTCTGAAAAAATGGTTACATATTTTTCATTCGAAATATTGTCCATCGGAAGATACAATTTTTTCCCATCTTTCTGACAATTTGTGAATTCCTGACCAAAAACACTTCTCGTCTTTTGAGACCAAGAACGTATTAAGCCAATTTTTGATTCCCTTTACTGAGGTGAAGCGCATTCCGGTAAGAGCGTTCTGCATCGACCGAAACAAGTGGTAGTCGGATGGCGCCAAATCTGGACTATAAGGTGAGTGAGGCAGAATTTTCCATCCACTATTATTCAAGTAGTTTTTGACCGAAACAGCAACATGTGGCCGAGCGTTGTCGTGGTGGAAAATTACGGACTCGTGCCTGGTCTGATATTCTGGCCGTTTTTCCACCAATGCTCGCTTCAAACAAATTAATTGGGTTCGATACAACGGTCCTTTGATGGTTTGACCACTCGGAAGCAGTTCGTAGTATATGACACCCTTCTGATACCACCATATGCAGAGCATGACCTTATTCATGTGAATATTTCGATTTGGCTGGCTCGCCAGGCTTTGCATATGGTTTTTTGCGTTTAGGATTATCATAATAGATCCACTTTTCATCACCAGTGACAATACGATGCAGAAACGACTTTTTTTTATGCCACTGCAGCAACATTTCTTACATGCGAACTTGCCGTTCGACATATCTCGATTTCAACTCGTACGGCACTCAATTTCCAACTTTTTGGATGAATCTCAAAGCTTTCAGGCGTAGGGAAATGGCTTGTTGTGTGACGCTCAATAATGCATCAAGCTTTTCTTGAATTTGACACGGACCCTCATCCAGCAAAGCCTCCAATTCCTCGTCTTCAAAATTTTTCGGCTTCTCGGAGCGCTCCTTGTCTTCAACGTCAGAATCACTATTTTTGAACCGTTTAAATCACTCACAATACGTCGATTTACCAATACATTCCGCCACGTAAGTTTCCAAAAGCTAAGGATAGGCCTCAGCTGCACTATTCTTCATATCAATGAATAGAATCAGCGTTTTCTGCAAACGACGCTTATTTGGCACATAACTTGCCATGTTTTTGCTTCATAAAATATACGACGCCGATAGAAATGCGCAAATATGATGATGCAATGTTGTTAACAGATCGACAAGCCTTGAAAATGACACATGAGATGTGACATTTCTGTCTGGAATCTACTCGTGACACTATCTATTAAAAAACGCTAGAAACTTACTTGTAGACCCAATGGAAAGTATCCTTAGGAAAGTATACTTCCTTTTTGAAATAAGATTTTCAACTAAATAAGTACATGTAGTAAAACATTTTGTTCTAAACGTATTTATCTTTTGTTATAAGAAGATTAGAAACAAAAAAGCCTCAATAATCATCTAAAAAAGATTATCCTCTCCATAGGATCAAAATTTTCTTCTAAATGTAATGTCTTACTACAATAAGTAACTATTGACACAGTATAGTTATATATCAGCATTGTTATCGTGTTAATATGATTTGATATCATAAATTATGTAATTCTTATAATCATTGATCATTTTATAAATTTTCTGTAGAAAAAAATCAAATATTGCAAGTGATAAGATTAATAAATAAATTAATTCAAAATGATTTGATATCATATATCGTGTAATTCTTATAATCATTGATCATATTACAAATTTTCTCTCGAACGATTAAATATTAACAAGAAATAAAATAAATAAATAAATTAATTAATTCAAATGATACGAAGTATCATTAAAAAATGAGAACCGTTCATAAATGTATTAATAATCATATCTCTCGTTATTAAATAAATAATTATAAAGTAATGTTTAAACTCAATCGATTATAACAAAATATTAACTACAGATTCGTAAAGCAGTATATTTTCAATATATACATATATAGTTCTCGTGAACTTGAGCGTAATAACATCACGAGAAGTTTCTCGAGTTTAATGGAATAAAAAAACAAAAAAAAAAAAAAATAAAATAAAATAAAAAAAACAAAAAGAGAAAGAAAGAAAGAAAAAGAAGAAACGAAGAGTGAAAGGTCAAAGTTGGTGGATCGAAGCTACGAATGTGAACGCGCCTGCTCGCGACCCACTTAAATTCTTGAAAAAGCACCAAGCCAGTAGTAGTAGTACTACTTCGTGACAGAAAAACTTGCAGAACATAAGAGAAAAAGAAAGAAAGAAAGAAAGAAATAGATAAAAAGTTGTAGAAAAGAAGAAGAAGAAGAATAAGGGTAAAGGGGTGATGAAGGGATAAAAAGAAAGAAGGTCGTCTGTTGGCACGACCTTGTCTCGTCTCTCTTATTATATCTCAGTAAAACCTTAGAAGTAAAAAACACTTGTTAAGAGAACATGACATAGATATTTACGAACAATTGATCTTCCTTCTTTTATACACACACACATGTACATAAAATGCATATATATATACTTATTAGAAAAAACAGAAAGATAGAAAATCAGACTTTCGTGAATGAACATTGAAATGAACTATCAAATTTTGCCTATCTTTGAAGGTTATCGTCGGCAACATAATTAGAGCATAAAAAAGTCAACTAGGAAAAATTTTAACATGTGTTTATATATATATAAGATGGTCATTGGAATTGTGTGTGTGTGAGTGTGATGAAAGTTTGTAAATAATTTTGAATAACAATTTACATTTGATTAGAAAACTTTCATAACAATTGAGTAGTCTCATATATTGTGAAATATCTTTCGAAATATTGACTAATATTCTTTGTAAGTATTAAAAAAAAAAAAAAAACGTCAGCCAAATACGGTCGATTGGGCCTGTTCAGAATATTTCCCGTAGGCCATGTACGACTCACATGACAGTCAACGTATTAATTAAAATTATTTATTAATTTTATCACTCGCAACATATGATTTTTTTCCAAAGGACATTTGTTAAAATGATCAATGATTATAAAAAAAATTACATTATAAACGATAATACAAAACTTAGTATAAAATATAATAGTTTTAAATAAAAAAAAAAAAACAAAAAGTTCGATTTGTTTTTTTTTTTTTTTTTTACATCAAGATAAAAACTCTGTTAAAAGTCCAGTTGTGTTGTTGTTTTCGTCATATGATCAAGAGAACGGATTGTTTAATGGAAGTAAAGAGGAATGGTGGAAGGGGATATAATAGTGAACAACATTGACTATGAATTATGAACGGGTACAGTGTGTGTGCAGCTTGATTAAACGTCCGCGAAAATTATGACTGACCGTTTTGACGTGAAGTCGGTGAACATCAAACGCTTAATCGATATCCCTACACTCAATCTCTCTCTCTCTCTCTCTCTTCCTCTTTTTCTCTCTTTCTCTTTCACCATTTCGTGATAATAACACAAAGACAAAATGTAATATAAATGAACGTATACTACTACAACTTTGCGATTTCATTAACAAGCCTTAATTGTTAAGGAATAATTTCTCAAATCAAATATGTTACGTGAGCATCAAAGATGTTTCAATACAATAAAGAACACGAATGAACCCATTTAAGACTACTGTCCAACTTACTTCTGTGAAATTCTATAAACCTATCTAATATTATAATTATTCCTTTACGTTTATTTTTATTTTAATCCATTCAAAATCACTTGCACACTATGTGCACAAAAAGTTTCTTTTTCAAAAAGACCAGCACCAAACCATGTGTGCAAATCATAAAAATGAGGTATTTTAACCCTCTATAGGCCGAATTTTTGTTGTTACATTTTTGTTTATTTTTGTTCAATAAAATTTTTCTGAGATCCAGCAACACACACAGTGTGCAATCAACTTATTTGTGCGAAATCACTTAAGAATTGGATTAAATTCATAATAGACTAGTTTCTTTTATTAAAAATGAACAATATAATGAAACAAAAATGACTCCTGGGAACCGTGTTCGAAACAAAATCGTGATTTTGAATGGTTTAAGTATGAATAAAAAAAAAAAAAATACAAATAAAAATGACAAAATGGAAGAAGAGATAAAAAAAAACAAAAGGAGAAACATAAAAATGGGTTTTGATATATTCAACTGATAAACCGTTCCTTTCATCGTAAAAATCGATTCGGTTGTTGAAACGAACGAGTCCCCGGATGAAATCGATTTTTGACGTTGAATTATCCCTCTTTTGTCAAATTTAGGAAGTACAAAAAAGAGGAAGAAAGTTGGATATGATGAAGAGACGAGATGAGATGAGAGAATGAGAACAAAGTGAACAAAGTAGCAACGAAAAGGGCAGCAAAACGTCGATGGATGTTCGCGTCAGGTTTTCTTTTGGGTTGTGGGATAGCAAGCAAGCAACAATTCAGCAAGCTAGCTGGATTGCTATTGGACCCCTTCTGGTGTTCTTAACGCAGCTCTTTTGTCCAACGACGACGACGACGACGAGGATGGTGACGATGACTATGACGATGACGACGATGATGAAAGACGATTCAATCGAGAGTTCTTTATGAAGGGACTATCTCACTCGATATAAGTTAGGTTCGTCCTTTCTCGATAAAGATGAAAAGGGGAATTTATGAATTGGAAGAAGGGTGGTTAAAAGTGGATGATGTACTTGTAAGGACTCCTCTTTTTTTTTTCTTTTTTCTTTTGATAGATCAGACATTTTTAGACGAATTCATCAAGTTAATCTTTCATTTATGTTTGATACTAAAGAGTAAAGTTTTTTTTTTTACGAATATATATTAACCCAATTGGATATTTTAATTAAATTATTATTAAAGCTAATAATATAATAATAAAGCTTTAGAGCATTTAAAAAAAAATACATTAAAAAATACATAATTTAAAAATATATATTTAATTTATTTTTATATCAAAATAATTATATATAAAAAAATAAATAAATATAAAACAAAATAAAATAAATTAAAATAATAAAAAATAAATAAAAAATATTAAATGTATATATATTTTATATATTATATTATTTAATATATATTTATTGTTTTGTATATATTAAAAAATATATATATGTATTGAGTATTACGAGCTTTTTATGATAATAGCGACGTGTTATAAATTATTAAATATAATAAGCAAATAATAATAATAATAAATAAAAATTTTTTGCATTATCTTGAATATGTAATTACGTCATTTTCATGATCACAAAATATATTTTGTAAAAGCATTTAATGTCTTATTAATATTATTATTATTATTATTATTATTATTATTATTAATAATATTAGTTTAATGCAAATGATGCATTTGATTTTATTCTAATTTACGTTTGACAATTGAAATTGCATTACCCGACCATCCCTCTATACCTGGTGCTAAGCTTTCTCGTCGAAATTAGCTGAGAGAAATAAATTCACACGGTTTAGTTAGCTAGGTAAGCGAATGTTTGCATCTGATAACGGCGATTCCCTCGATTAACCTCGAATTAAACGATCGTTCGTTAGGTTACTGTTTGTTGAAATCTATATTTCGCGAAAACTCAGGCACGCCATTGTTTGAACTTTATAATTATCTCTCTGATAATAGGAGAATATAATCATTACACTACGTTTCTGAACATTATTTTGTAAACTTTCAAGTCTATAATATATACAGGGTGATTCACCAGCACTTGCCACCTAAACAACTCTGAAAGTATCACAGTACCAGAAAAATAAATAAGGAACAAAGTTGCACGAAAAATTCAGGACTACAATATGACATTAATATTTTTTTGTTAGGTTCAGTCATTTTCGAGATATATTGGTCAACTTTGTTTTTTTTTTTTAAATACAATGTTATATTTTAATACTCATTTTCGGATAGCGTATGACAAGACGAATCCAATGATGTGCAACATTAAATACAAAACCTGACAATGATCAATAAAAACTATTCGGAAAATATCTGGTTCCGTCCGTTGTCGGAACAACTAAAGTCTGACGCAACCCTGACGTAACCCTGACACGACCACGACGCGACCATGACACGAAAGAGCTGTATTGTGACCGGTTTGGTTTGTTCGCCAGTTTTCAACTTCGTTGAACTTCCAAAATATTAATGTTGCACATCATTGGATTTGTCTTGTCAGCCGCTATCCGAAAATAAGTATTAAAATATAACATTGTATTTAAACAAAACAAAGTTGACAAAATAAATCTCAAAAATGACTCAACCTAATGTCGTATTGTAGTCCTGAATTTTTCATGCAACTTGTTTTCAATTCACTTTTATGGTACTATCAGACTTTTGGGGCTATTTATATGGCAAGAGCTGATGAATCACCCTGTATAAATATAAATGAAGATGTATGTATAAGTAAACATATCGTACGAGTACATGTACGTGTAATATTAATCAATGAAAAAGTAATTATATGCAATGACAATAATAATTTTCATTTCCAAATATTCTTGATCATATCTCGATGAACAAATTAATCGCTGTAATCAAATATAAATACAATTATCTATAGTAATCAGCATAATAATTACATCAATTCTATAATTAAAAGAACAGACGAAAGAATTGATACTTTTAGAAGGAGTTAAGTGGTTTTTTTTTGGGAATCCCAATCATCAATCGATGAAACGAATTAATTATTAGGTCGAGTCATAAATAACTTTCGTTTTTTATGAGACAAAGAGTGGCGTTTCTACGACTGATAAGTGCGGGACACTTTTCAAGGAGTTTTTTTTTTTGGAATCTTTGCATCAGTTGGATGTATCCATTGGATTTTGCTCAAATATTACCTTTAAAAGGTTCGGTCGAAGACGGAAAGACGTCCTTACACTCGGTTCGTCTTTTAAGCTCGTATCTCCACAACGGAATTTTACAAACCAATTTCTGACTGCCCTATCAGTCATCAGTCCTGCACCGTATTCGCTGCATATTTTTTCAGCTGCCACCTTAGTGCCATTGCCTTGTTTCAATTCTTAAAGCATTGCATGTCGAATATGCACTTTTTACTATCCATTTGAGAGGTTAAGAAAAACGGTTAAATGTAACATTGATTACATCAAAAAGTTGACAGAAGACTAACTGAATCCTCATCTGTATAGTGATATCAAAAATCAGTTTGTTTCGGTGACTTATAGTAGGTAAATACGAAAAATAGATTCTACATAGCTGCATCGGAAGTTACTTATGGATTACTATGATTAACTCTGACTCTGACTTTTATTCTGATTGACTTATTCTGACTGTGACTCTGACAGACTAACTCTTGCTCTGACTCTTGCTCTGACTCGGACTGACTGACTCTGGATCTGACTCTTACTCTGACTGATGTACACTGACTCTTACTCTGACTGACTGACTCTTAGTCTTACAACTGATTCTGACTCTCATTCTGACTGACTCGCTCATAGTCTTACAACTGATGCTGACACTTACGAACTGATTGACTTGGTACTGACTGATTAATACTTACTCTGATTCTGACTAACTGACTAATACTTACTCTGATTCTGACTAACCAACTCTGATTCTGACTGACTGAATGACTCTGACTCTGACTCGGACTGACTGACTCTGGATCTGACTCTTACTGATTCTGACTCTTACTTTGACTGACTTTTAGTTTTACAACTGATGCTGATTCTTATTAACTGATTGTCTTGGTACTGACCGACTAATACATACTCTGATTTTAACTGACTGACTGACTCTTACTCTGACTGAATGACTCTAACTCAAATTGTTACTCTGTGTGACTGATTCTGACTCAGTTTCTTACTTTGACTGACTGACTCTGACACTGACTCTGAAACTTACTCCGACTCTGTCTGACTGACTCTAACACTGGCGGACTAAGTGACTCTTACTCTGACTCTGACTAATTGACTTTGATTCTAACAGACTAATAAATACAATTATCTACAATAATCAGCATAATAATTAAATCTATTTTATAATAAAAAGAACCGACGAAAGAACTGATACTTTTACAGAGGCGAAAGGGTGTTTTATTTTTTGCGAAACGTTAATAACGATAGGCGAGAAGGGAAAGTTGGTTGAAGGGTGCGAAGGGTCTGTGAAACGCGAGTCAGAGAGACGAAAAAAAAAAGAAGGTATTAAAAAAGAAAAGGATAAAAAAAAATTATTCACGAGAAAGGACGAGTGGAATATATCTCGCGTACAGGGATATAGAGACACGACTGTTGAAACGAAAAGAGAAAGGAGAAAAGGATGGTGGTGGTGATGGTGGTGGTGGCCCTTTTCCGGACGGGAAACGCCGTAGAAACTTTGAACGAAGCTCGTCGTACGTGCCCAGTTTGAGAGTTGGTGTAAACCCGATTTTCCAGTAGGCGCCAGAGAGTTTTAAAGAGCTTAGAGCTCGTTTTTAGTCTCTTCTACGAGAAAAGGGAAACAGATAATAAAAAAAAAAAAAATTAAACAGAAAGAGAGAAACAGAGAGAGAGAGAAAAAGAGAGAGAGAGAGAGAGAAAAAGAGAGAGAGAGAGAGAGAAATACATATAGAACAAATCGAAGGTAGAAAAGAGTAGCTAAGCTACTCGACGTTTTTATTTCTCTCTCTTTCTCTCTCTCTCTCTCTCTCTCTCTCTGTCACTCTTATTCTCTCTTTCTCTTTCTTTCATTCACCCTTTCCACTAATTTCTTCTTTTTTTTTTTTTCTGTTTCTTTTTTTTTCTCTTTTATCACACGTCACGAAAAAAAAAAAAGAAAGAACGATTTTAAATCGCCATTGCTCTTCTCATATCGTACATTTTATTTTCGCCGTGAGCACAAAATTTTTTTTCCATTCGTTTGCTTTCCTTTCTTTTCTCTTTTCGTTTCTTTCTTTTTTATTTTTATTTTTTTTATTTTTTTATTTTTTATACGTTCCCAACTAGTCGTCGTGTTTGAAATTACGACAGGCATGAGGAGACACGTTGTCCATTCTTTTTATATTATTTTTTTTTCTTCTTCTTCTTCTTCTTCTTCTTCTTTTTCGTCAAAAGGTTTCTTCTACACAACCCCTAACCCCCATCGAATTCAATATTCTCGTTTTGGTGTGACTTGATAAAAAAGAAAAATTTATATAATAGCCTATAAAATGAGAGAAAACAACGATTACTTTTGCGCGCTTAATTTTTTTTTTTTACAATTTTTTTAATAATTGTCAAAATTAGTTAATGTTTTTTTTTTAAATAAAATTCTATTTGCTTTCATTAAGACCATAAAAGAAGAAATTTGTAAATTAAATAAATCCAAATTTATTAAATTGTAATACAGTGCAATCTATTAAAAACTTACAGTACCTAAAGACCTACATAACCTCAAAATAAAAAATCCTTAAATTATCAATAAAAATTATAAATAATCGCAATAAAAACTATCCTATATGCTAAATTAAAAACAATAATAGAAAATTAAAAAAAAATTTCATCAAGATTGGTTCAGTATTTTCGAAATTTATTGGAAACCAACAATGTGGCACTGAAACTTTGTTATAAAATGTTGCTTGAATATAATTTTAAACTATTTAGTAAATTATAATAACGCACAAAATAATAGTTCACGAACAAAAATAGAAAAATGAAGCTTATGTCATATGTAAATTGAAATAATTGAATTGAAATACAACTGCATCTATTGAATACCTAAACAACTAAGAGACTTAAATAACCTCAAAATAATAAATCTTTAAATTAGCGATAAAAAATACAAAATAAATGCGATAACAATTATCCTATATTCTAAATTGAAAACAATAATACAAAATAAAAATTTCATTAAGATCATTTCAGTATTTTCGAAATTTATTGGAAATCAACAACGTGACACTGAAACTTTGTTATAAAATGTTGCTTGAATATAATTCTAAACTATTTAGTAAATTATAATAACGCACAAAATAATAGTTCACGAAAAAAATAGAAAAATGAAGCTTATGTCATATGTAAATTGAAATAATTGAATTTTAATACAGTGCCATCTATTGAAAACATACAGTTCCTGAAGACCTACATAACCTCTAAATAAAAAATCCTTAAATTATCAATAAAAATTACAAATAATCGCGATAACAATTATCCTTTATGCTAAATTAAAAACAATAATACAAAATAAAAAAAAAAAAAAATTCCTAAAAATCAGTTCAGTATTATTCGAAATTTATTGGAAACCAACAATGTGCCACTGAATTTTGATATATATAAAATCATATAACCTCACAAACATCGAAGATAATTAAACAAATCATCAAAAGGTATTTTCAATTGTTACAATTTCAAATGACATTATTATTATTAAATTTATTATTCGTTATTAATGTCGAGAATTTAAATAAATTATAGAATTACGTATGAAAAAAAAATTTTTTTTCTTCTGAAATTATAATAAACAATAGAAATATTTTAATTATTCCTGACTCACTCATACAAAAATATGAACACATGTTTACATATATATGTATATATAGATACCTTAAAAAAAAAACACACACACACACAGACACAAATCGATTTGTTTTTAATTTTAATTCCTATTGATGAAACAGTGGTCGTATTTGTAAAAAAAATACCAAAAAAAAATCAAAAATCTTTTAATATACTACACACACACACATACACATGGGAATAAAAACGTATTTCAGATAAAAATTTGAAAACTACCAAAATCACGGATACGGAATATTGTTTTTCATTTTATTGGGAATATATTTGGGATTTCGAGCATATCGTTGAACGAGATAGATAGAGAAAGAGGGAAAGAGTGATAGAGGGAAGAGGGGGGGGGGGAATAGGGTGAGGATGAGAGATCAAAACTGAGCCAACTCCGGGATAGGTATTTTAGCGCTCTTTCGTTATAAACTCCAAATTAATTTCCCATGCGTATGTGTGAGTGTATTTTTTTTTTTTTTATATATATATAGATATATACACATATATAATCGTCGTTCTGAAATATAAAAAAAAAAAAAAAAAAAAAAAAAAACAAGTACCTGTAGCATATCAATGCGTCCGACGTAACGATGAATCATAAACAAATCCAGTAAGAGTATAATAATAATAATAAAAAAAAAAAATAAAATAAAAATAAAATAAAATTAAAAGTCCCAATGCACAATTTTATTTTCACCAACGATTGAACATATTTTTAAAAAGAAAAATATTGTCTCATCGATTTCAATGTTTCATCTTTAAATCTCGTTCATTCATATTGCACATACCATTGATAATAATAATTATTATTATTAATTATTATTATTATTATTGTTGGAATGTATTTAACACACAGAAAACACTCACAATTAACTCACAGTAATAACAAACACGCGCGAAATAATATTCAACTTTGATGATTGGTTGATTGTGGTTGTTGTTTTTTGTGCGTTTAGTTAAACTCCCATTAAAATAATATCCCATAAATTTGAAAATAAAAACTAAACACGATTAATTAAAAACAATAAAATAATGATATTTATTAAAACGTGACTTGCAATTGGAGAAAATAATATGACGGTGTGCAAGTGAGAAAATGATCGAGAACGATAGTGAGAGAGTAGTGTGACAGAAACAGTGGGAGAGAGTGAGATAGGATAAAAGAGAGAGAGAGAGAGAGAGAGAGAGAGAGAAAGAGAGAAAGATAGAAAACGTCGAACCGAACGCTATGGCGAAACACGCCGTACTATTCGCGTCATGACTCGAACGGAATGGTTTTGACACGCCGCCGGCTATATCCGCTTTTCTACAGAGTTGCGAAGAGAAGGAGGAGGAGGAGGAGGTGGAGATGATGGTGGTGGTGGTGGTGGTGATGGAGGATGAGGTGGAAGAGGGGGCTACATGAAGAAGGGAGCGAGGAGGAGGCAAGGAAAGATTCAAAAGCAGGGCGCATGTGCCGATATAATCCACCGGACCGCGCGCCACCAAGAGAAGATGTGTCTCCCACGCACGTGGACTAAGCGACGACTGTACTTTACCCCCACCACCAACCACTTTCTGTAAATTATGAATTAAATTTTTACAAATCGTTATAGAAACAATGATACATTAATTACATGTATTTTTAATATTGGACGAGTAATTGGTTAACAGTGGTGATTGTAGGAACTACGCGCCACTATAGTGGCTTTCACGGATAATAACTTTTCAAATATATTATACTAAATTTTATTATTAGTTATTAAAATAAATTGTATTATGGTGTTTACTGTTTTAAGTACTACGCGCCACTATAGTGGGTTTTTTAGCGGATGCCATCTTTAAGTACGATATGCCACTTATAATGGTTTTCGTGGAGGAAATCTTTTGTCTAGTACGACGCGCCACTATAGTGACTTTCATGGATACCATTTTTCTTCGAATACGACGTGCCACTATGGTGGCTTTCGTGAATGTCATCTTCCAGTACGACTTGCAACTATAGTGGTTTTCGCGAATGTCATTTTCTAGTACAAAGCGGTACTGTAATGGTTTCCACGAATGTTATTTTCCAGTACGACGCGCCACTATAGTGGCTTTCGCAGATAACATCTTTTAAAATATATTATACCTAATTTTATTATTAATTATTAAAGTAAATTGTCTAAATAAAGTATATGTGTAGTATCATTTCTTTTAATAAAAATTATAATTTAACCCTTTGACATACAAATAAAATGCGTGACATTTTATTTTCAAAATTGACATTGCTTCATAAAATTTAATAAGGTTGATATATAATTAAGTAATACTATAAAATCATAATTTAATGATTTTGGTAACGTGTGATACTTAATAAAGCAGAAACAGCCAAAAACAATTTTTGACGTTTGGGAGACGTCAAAGTCTACAATGGCACATAAAATAAAGGACGTCTCCGACACGTTATTATATGTTATGGGGTTAATCATGAAAAAATTCGTAAAAATTTACTCTCACGTACAGAACAGCCATTGTTCTTCACACACATCATAATTTTATTATTTATACGTAATATTTGTTCGAACCTTGCTGTACAGAGAAAGAACCCTAAGCAATATTCAGCAGTGCCTGAGAAGTTAAGAAATTTGAAGATGAGAAAAGTAAAGTGAAGCAATTATTTCATAGGTGAAAGGGTGGCCAATCGATCTATGTAAATAATACTCTCTCTCTCTCTCTCTCTCTCTCTCTCTCTCTCTGTCTGTCTCTGTGATCTGGATCGGTGTTTCAGTGCGAAAGCTCACGAGCTTTCCAATTTCGAGGAACACGAACTCGGTCAGGGAAGCTGTCGTTGGACAGGATCGGCTCAGGTTCGAACTTGATCGAACGGCAATTACCTTGATTGAAAGGCTAACAAGAGTATGTGTGTGTGTATGTGTGTCTCACTCTTGGCTACATTGCGAATCGAGAATCTAGAATTCAAAGAGAGAGAGAGAGAGAGAG